>CABHPQ010156358.1:9323-40348 GCA_902168405.1 Peromyscus aztecus | reverse complement strand
CCTTGCAGCGAAAAAGTTTAGTACAAAGCAATATGGTAATTTGTCCTCTCGTTATTAGATGAGCATTTCTAAGGGGCCCCTTCGGTACTGGATGTTGTTGTGGGTGCTCCGAAGTGCACCTGTTAGCAAATCAAGGCCCTAGTTAAGAAAAATAAAAAATTAAGTTCTTGCCCTTGCATTCTCGGAGCTTACATGAAGCAGTAGGGGCTCCTAGTTGCACGCCTAACAAATGAGGAGTAGACAAGCGGGAAGTAATTGAGGCTGGAGACATGAGGGGTAGTTTGGGTTGGTTTTGTTAGTATTCAGGCATCAGGAGTCACCATCAGAATCACCGATTCTGAGCTCCAACTGAAACCTAGAATTTTAGCGTGTTGCCCCGGGAACGTGCATTTTTAATACTTCCTGGAAAGTTTGATGCACCCTAGATAATTATGAAATACCCCAGAGGGTTTCAGAAAACAGCTTAACAAATAAGGAAGCATTAATTTTTACTAACATGTTTTCTTCAAAACTTGAATGCTGCCGGGCAGTGGCTGCTCACGCCTTTGATCCCAGCACTGGAGAGGCAGAGCCAGGTAGATCTTTGTGAGTTCAAGACCAGCCTGGTCTACAGCGTGAGTTCCAGGACAGGCTCCAAAGCTACACAGAGAAACGCTGTCTCGAAAAAACAAAAACAAACAAAAAACCAAAAAAACTTGAATGCCTTTTTTCCTTGATGTTTTCTAAAACGGTGTTGAGGATACCACCCACCGCTGTAGGAACAATCCCTATTCCTTCTCCATTGCCTCAACTTTATACACTCAGTGCAATCTTCTTTATTTATTTTTGAGACAGGGTCTCAACTATGTAGCCCTGGATGGCCTGAAACTCGATATAAAGACCAGGCTGACCTCCAACTCAGAGATTTTGCCTGTCTCTGTCGCCCAGGTGCTGAAATGAAAGACATGTGTCCCCTGTGCCTCGCTATCCAGAGAAATCTTTCAAGCTGTTGTTGCCCGTCATTTCTTACTGTGGTTGAGGCTGCTTTCTTATGGAGATGCAGCTCTTAGACACCTCATGGTCTCCCTGCCACTAGACTTGCCCCTCTAGTCCATTCTGCACACTTCAACTTGAGCGGCTTTTTGTTTTGTCTTGTTTTGTTTTGTTTTGTTTTAAGCAAATCATGTTAGTTCCCTGCTTGGGATGTTTAATTAGATCCCATTACTCCTGGGCTAATGTCTAACATTCTTGAAGGTGGCTTTGAGGACTTTGATGACCTCACCAGTGGTGCCATCTCTGACCTCATTTGCCACATTTCTCTCAGACTGTAGAAGAACTGGGAAGTCTTGGGTCATGTAAATCTAGGAATTCTGACATTTTGCAACTTCTGCAAACACTGCTCCTTTTGCTCAGAACTTCAAAATTCATCAAAATAGCTTGTTACTCCTTTAGTCTCAACATTTCTTTCTTCCCTCATTCCCCAAGGCTGGGTGCTTCGCCCTTTCCTCATCATACCAGGACTTCCCACCTACATCTACATCATCTCCCTTCTCTGTTTATTTATACTGGACTTCAAGTAGCCCAGGCTAGCCTCCGTCATGTAGCTGAGGATGACCTTCAACCCCTAAGCCTTCTGCCCCCACCAAGTGCTGGGATTACCGGCCTGTGCTACCATGCCTAGTTAATGTGTGCTGGGGATCGAATCCAGGACTCCATGCACAGGAGGCAAGCGCTCTTAGCAACTGAGCATATTCCCCAGCCCACACATTATTCCCCTTCTCATTTCATTCTCAGATGCAGCCCATTAGATAAGTACTACTATGTTCCCATTTGACAAATGAAGAAACCAGAACATGTAGATGTTATTTGCCCAAAATCAGATGGTAAGAGATGGAACCAGTCCTGAGTCTGACCTCAGAGCTGCACTCTTAATCATCACCAAAGCTTTTAGATGGCAACTCACACCCACTCACAAAGCACAAGAGAAATTTAGTGGGCCATGACCAACATTCTATAAACAAACGAGATAATATCAGAAGGCATTAACTTAGGCTTTTGTGAAACTTGACAGATTTTTCTAACATAAATTTTCTAATTTTACAAATATTAAAATACCAGTTAACAATATTTCTTACCAAGGCTTCGATGACCGGATGAATGCCATATATGGGGTTGGCTTTCTCATGAGCTGTACAGCCTAAGATTTAATGACATTCAGCATCCCAAGCAAATTGAAATTATTGCCCCCAAGCCAACCTGGCTGACCTTTGCAAGAGAATGTCTTGGCTGCCTCTTGGCCAGATATTTTTGGTTAAGATATATCAGACTGTTCTGTCACCACAGTGAACACACCACGTCCTTTGTATGCAAATCCTGTGTCAACAGGTTCTCAGACCTGCCCTTCACATCCAGTTCTGGTTCCTCTTGCCTTCTTCCTGAGCTTATTGATTGGGTTACCAATGAACTTCTGGAAGCCACCACCCAGATACCTTACCTGCCTGATCAGATCTGCTGACCTCATTGATGACTCAGTGTGGCGTCCTTTTCTCGTCTCACTATGGAAGGAGAGAACCTACTCCCCAAAGCTGTCTTCTGACCTTTCGTGTGCCTCCTGTGCTGTGCACAAACACAATCATTTCTGTTAAGGTAGATGATCCTCATGGCCTCTTTGAGACTAATGCTTAACTTGGTTTAACAGACGGCTTTTGACCATGTCGAGCCAGGGCTAAGACCTTAACAGTGCAGCTTCACAGGGGATCAAACTCAGAGACATTTCATTACTCCTCTCCAGGTAGAGGCAGACTGTGAGCAAGTTTTACTTCCCTGTCCTCAAATACACGTCCCCAAAACAGAAAGAAAATCTTGCTCAACTTGGGAGACTGAAGTAAGTTCCATTCTCCTGGGTAGAACATTTAGGAGATTAAAAGTCAGCCTTCCTCCTGTTACTTAGCACAGCCTGAGAGGAGACAAGGGCTCCCTTGGCATTTGAAGAGGCAGTCCAGCCGGGTCATGCAGCACATGCACACCTACATGGTCACCAAATCCTAGGGCTACACAGGTTTGGACAACTCCAGTCTTGGACAGAGGCTACAAATTACAATTCTGTCAAAACCAGTTTCTCCGTTTGGTGTGGCTCTGTCTTGCTAAGAAGTAAACTTTAAGACTCTGTCTGACAAAGGATGAAGTGCTGACCCAGATAATTCGGCCCGAGCGCTGACATGGGGAATGTTAGTGAAGGATTAAATGCTTGGACTCTAAGGATCTGCCATCGAAGCTCTCTGTCCAGCAAGAGAGAACGGTAGAAACACAGTGGCTACACAAAACGACTTGGCTTGTAAGCTGTGGGGAGACAGGCATGGGGTAGCTCCAGGAGAACCCACAGGAAGACACTGCATCAGCTTGCCAACCATGGAGGCTTTTTTTCTAGAGGGGTGGGGGTGCCCAGCTATGTCTAGAAAGACAAACACGAGTTAACCCTGAGAAGGCAGCTGAGTTAGGGTTAATATTGCTGATAAATTACCATGACCAAAACTTGGGGGGAAAGGATTTACTTCAGCTTATATTTCTACATCACGGTGTATCTTCGAAAGAAGTCAGGGCAGGAACTCACACAGGCCAGAAATCTGGAGGCAGAAGCCGATGCAGACACCAAGGAGGAGTGCTGATTACCTGCTTGCTCCCCCTGGCTTGTTGGGCCTGCTTTCTCCTAGCACTCTAAGACCACCTGAACCTAGTAAGCCCCCAGACCTTAGCACAATTGACGCCATGATGGAAGTGCCATTCAGGCATAAAACTCAGCATGTAGACAGCACCACCTGCCAAAACTAAAACAAAGACATAATAATACAATACTAATAATAATTGTAATAAATAATACAATATAGTTCTGGCAAAGTCTCTCCATGTGCTAACCTTGCTTTTTGGCTTCTGTAGTTCCCCTTCTGGCTAACTGGGCTTGTTAACTGAAATATGTCAACCCAGAACATGGTTTTTGTGCTTAAAATCTCACATTTAGAAAGGCTCAACACTACACTGGGATCCCAAACACCCAGTTTAGTCACAGGTCAGCTAATAAAGACTTTCTATTGGCTAAGAAGAAGGAGGAGAAGGAGGAGGAAGAGGAGAAGGAGGAGGAGAGGAGGAGGAAGAGGAGGAGGAAGGAGAAGTAAACTTTAAGACTCCTATTTATTTGAGGGGGCTGGAGAGATGGCTCAGTGGTTAAGAGCACTGGCTGCTCTTCCAGGAGACCCCGGTTCAATTCCCAGCAACCACATGGCAGCTCACAACTGTCTGTAGCTCCAGTACCAGGGGATCTGACACCCTCACCCAGACATACATGCAAGCAAAACATCAATGAACACAAAAAGATAAATGAAATAAAAATTATCTTTAAAAAGCACACATTTTAATCCCAGCAGCACTGATGTATGGATTTGTGAGTTTGAGGCCAGTGTGGTCTACATAGAGGGCTACACTGCTTAACGCTGTCTTGAAAAACTAAACAAAGACTCCTGTTTGGGCATTGATGGGATGGGGATGGGGATGGGGGGGATAGACAGAAATGACCAGAGTCTATTCTACATTGTGCCTTGGGTGGCAAATGTCCAGTTCAGCCTTAAGTTTTCTTTTGTTTGGTTGTATCATTGTTCCCAGGGACTTCCCGGAGTACAGATGCCTGGTTAGCATGGCTTAATAACATAGGTGCCCAAGAATATCTTCCCATACTGTCTTCCTGTCAGCCACTGAAAGATGCTCAGAGATTCCTCACTGGTGGGAATTGGGATGGAGCTAGCTAACAGAAACAAAAAGGAAAGGCCCAGTGTAAACAAAGGAAAACCAGTACCACTTGGTAACTGATGAGACCACTGAATGGCTCGGAGGGCAGAGGGCGGAGGGCGGAGGGCGGAGGGCGGAGGTGAGTCAAGGTTTTCAGGGCTGAAAATGTCCTCGACTCTTGACTGAAGGGATATGATAGAGGGTATGTCTGGTTTCAAACAGATTGAATGATGGCTGGCAATAGAGAAGCCTGCTGCTTCAGGAAGATTGCCCTGGCCCTGCCAGCAGCTTGGAGTAGAACTGGGAAAGATAATGGAGCAAGATGTGGAAGGAAGAATTTGAGGGAGGCTGAGAGGTTCCATCTTGGAGGCAGGGTCTATTTTGGTGTGGTGGAGTTATTTTCCAGTACCCATAATACTTAGCTAATGGTTTTGAAGAACTGTCCCTTTTAAAATGAGATCATAGTGGGGCAGTGGTGGCACAAGCCTTTGATCCCAGCACTGGGGAGGCAGAGGCAGAGCTCTGTGAGTTCAAGGCCAGCCTGGTCTACAAAGGAGTTCCAGGACAGCCAGGGCTACACAAAAGGAACCCTATCTAGAAAAAAAAAATGAGATCATTCCATCAATTTATTCAACAAACACCCCATAACAGTCACCTTTAGGCATGACTCACCAGCTTACCTGTTTGCCTTCTCTGGAAACTGTCCTCATTCATAGAATGCCCTACTGATCTTCCCTACATTATAAAACCTCGCTCTCCTTGGCTCCCGTTCCTGGTGGTCACCTGGTCAGAACTGTGTCAAGATGTGTTTTCTGTCCCAGGACTTTAGAATGTTTGGCTGAGACACAGAGACTAGAACCTGAGAGCTGAATCACATTCATGATGAAGCTATGGGGATGAGGTCATGAACACTATCGAGGTCCCCAAGACTGTCCTGGTCCTTCTTCCTTGCCTTCTGGTCACAGGCGACTGGTCCAAAAGTAGGTTCCTGGCTCAAAGTGGCCCATCTGACCCTTCCATGGAGATTTTGAAACTGAAATTGAAAAAGCTCACGCAGTCTCTCTCCCTCTGTTCTCCCTGCTCCCTCCCTCCCTTCCTTCCTCCCTTTCTCTGTTTCTATGCTTGAGTTACATCTTAGATGGCCTGGGAGCTGCCATCAGAAAATGGTCAGAGGCCATTTTCTACCCAAATAACTGAGAAACAGGAAGTCCATCAGTATCAAGAGTGAGGCAAATGCACAGGGAGGGAGGGGGGAGGGGGGAGGGAGGGGGAGGGAGGGCTCCCTGGTACGTTGGTTAAGTGTCATTGTCAACTTGACTGGACTTAGAATCTGTAGGAGACACCTTTCTAGGCATGGGGGGTGTGTCTCCAGAGAGGTTACCCGGGGAAGGCTGACTGGTCCTGAAGGCTGACAGCACCATCCCATGGCCTAGGTACTTGGACCAAATAAAACGGAGAAACTGAGCCACACCAGCACTTTTCTGTCTGCTTCCTGACTTCACGTGCGATGTGATGGGCCTGGCGTGATGGATTGCACCCTCAAAGTCAGCCTTTGCTCCTCAAGTATTGGTCACGAGGATGAGCAAAACAGCCAATGCACCCGAGGCTCCAGCTGTCCTCTTCCTAAGCTGTAGGACCCCCGCCTGTGGGCTTCTGGGTAGCCCCTAATAATTCCCCTTTTGCTGAAAGCTCTGGAATAGGGTTTCTGATGGGCAGGCACTTCCAATGTAGTTTTAGCTACTCACATCTGCTGGGTAATGTACCCGGAGAGGCACTAAGGACCCCAAAAGAACCAGGGGATGGTGTCTCCGTGAGGGAGCATAGAGCACAGGGCAACAGAACTACCTGTGTTCCAACAGTCATGGCAGAGATAGGATCAGAACACACTCTGGAGATGTGCCAAGCAAGCTCTTGGGGTTTAGAGAGGCCTGGGGCAAAGCTGGCTGGGGAGATGCAAGCAAGGCATAGAGGACACAAACTCATTTGAAAGATTCATTTTTATTCCTTTTCATTATGTATGTGTTTGTATGTGGGCATGTGCAAGTAAATACAAGTATCTGAGGAGGCCAGAGGGGTCAGATCCTTTGCAGCTGGAGTTCTAGATGATTGTGAACCACCTGACGTGGGTGCTGGGAACCAAACTAGGGTCATCTGGAAGAGCAGCAAGTGCCCTTAAGTGCTGAACCATCTCTCCATTCCAGATGGCACAAACTTAAGGAGCCACCTGCTCTCAGGGGTTGTGGAACTCACTCTGTAGACCAGGCTGGCCTCAAACTCACAGAGATTCGCCTGCCTCTGCCTCCTGAGTGCTGCCAGGATTAAAGGTGTACACCACTATGCCTTGCAAAAGCAGTTGTGAGTGCAGGGCCCGGTCTGAGGGTGAGCATCTTCCACAGTCTTATACATTGGGTGGCTTGCTAGGCTCACTGTGCCCGAACTTCTCATAGTGGTGTTTGGGAGGACTTCATAAGAAAGTTAACAATCAGCTAGGAGGTGGTGGCATACACCTTGAATCCCAGCACTTAGGAGGCAGAGGCAGGAGGATCCCAGTGAGTCCAGCCTGGTCTACATTGAGTTTCAGGACAGCCAGGACTACACAGAGAAACCCTGTCTCAAAACCTGCCCCCACCCCCAAAAGAAAGTAAGTTAGCAATCTGAGCTGAACCTGGGGGGAGAAACACTTGGACTTGTGTGCCTCAAGAAGTAAAGTGCCAGCTCTCAGGCAAGGATCCTCCTGGATCCTCAGACTCCAGTGTGACATAAGTATCCGAGGCGGGAGGGAGGAAGCAAGAATAAGAAGAAAGAACAGTTTCTATGTGCAGGCGTGTTGCTAAATCCCTTCCCAGGGCCAAGATGTGAGCAGAGTCTACTCCTCCTCCCAAGATCCTAGCAACAAACGCAAGCACAATTCCACCAAAGCTTTGGTGAGCACATGAGTTTATTGGGCTTTCTTATAGGGCATAGGTGAGGGGTGACCTGTAAGGGTGTGGGTGTTCCTCTCCTAAAAGGCCAGTCTTTAGCCAGCGGGGATAGGGCTTTCCCATAGTCACAGCTAGGTAAATGGAGCCCCCCACCCCCAGTCTTCCCTGACCTAGATACTGCAGTCCTCCCTACGGCCACATGAAATTAAGGCGGAACTGTAAACACAGGTGGCAGTGAGCAACCGAACACTAAGATGAGGGTCTTATAACTCTCCCCACCCCTCCAGGAGGGGATGAAAATAGTCAGGCTCAGCTGGGATGACCCTTTTGCAAGGGAGGGCGCAGCTGACCTCAAGATGGTAGTTGCATGGCTTGGAGGACAGTCATGTACAAGGCAATAAGAAAAACGTGATGATGATTCAGGTTGGGGATGGAGGTTTTGAGAGAGGGTCTTACTATATGGCTCTGGCTATCCTGGAACTCACTATGTTATGTAGACCAGGCTGGCCTCAAACTCACAGAGATTCACCTGCCTCTGCCTTCTGAGTGCTGCCGGGATTAAAGGTATACACTACTATGCCTTGCAAAAGCGGTGATTAAACTAGGAAATGATGCAGTCAGAACAGAACACTGGATGAACCAAACAGAATAGCACGGATCTAAGGAGCTGCTAAGGTCAGGGCAGACAGGAGGCCATTGTGCCAATCCAGATGGGTGAAAGTCTCAACTAATTAGAACAGAAACATCGTAAGAAAAACAATATACAATTAATATAATCTGCCATTTGATTGGGGGACAAGAAAGTAGAAAATAATCAGAAATGAAGTTAATTACTATAAGCTACAAAGGATGGGAAAGTATTCAATAAATTATGTCAAGATATATATGTAAAAAATATAAGGGGTGTATAGGATTTTTTAGAAAAAGCTCTTTAAGTGCACAGGATTTCTGATGGCAGGCATTTTTGATGCAGAATTCTAATTGCTTCAATCTGCTGGATGCGATGCTCTGGGTAAGGCACTGAGAAGATGACAAAGGCTAGGATGGTGTCATAGCAACGGAGGTCAGAGATCTGTGTGTACCGTATGTTATCGCTTATACATCTGATTTTTGTTTGTTTGTTTGGTTGGTTGATTTTTGTTTTTTGAGACAGGGCTTCTCTGTGTAGCCCTGGCCATCCTGGATCTTGCTCTATAGACCAAGCCGGCCTCTAACTCAGAGATTCACCTGCCTCTGCCTCCCTAGTACTGGGATTAACAGCATTCGCCAACACTTCCGGGCTTGTACATCTGATTTTTTAAAGGGGAAGGATAATAAGTAAATTAACAAACATAGATTCTCATATTTGCAATACATATGCAGTTGTGCACTGCATAATAATGTTTTAGTCAATTTAAAAAAAAAACACATATACACTGGTCGTCCCACAAGATGATATGGTTTATGGGTACAGAGGTATATCTGTAATAGAGCATTCCTGCTCAGGGAGGAGGGTTATGGTGAGTTTGAGGCCAACCAAGGCTACCTAGGAAGACTCTGTCTCAAAAAAACCAAGTTATTAGGTATAATTAAGATATGCTAATAAACATGTAATCTCATCACTGGAGAAATAGAGGCAGGAAGATCAGGAGTTCAAAGTCATCCTCAACTGAGTTCAAGACCAACCTAGACTACCAGGAGACCCGACCTCAATATATAAAAGTAAATTAATTCATTAATAAATAATAAAAAAGAGGCCAGGTGGTGGTAGTGCACACATTTAATCCCAGCACTCAAGAGGCAGGAAGCGCTCTGTGAATTTGAGGCCAGCCTGGTCTACACACTGAGTTCCAGGACAGCCAGGGCTACACAGAGAAATCCTGCCTCAAAAAACCTAAATAAATAATAAATAAATAAGAGTCAAGTGTTGAGTGTTAGAGGCAGGTGAATCTCTATGAGTTTAAGGCCATCCTGGTCTACATAGCAAGTTCCAGGCTAGTCAAGGCTACCGTGAGAATGTGTCTCAAAAAAAAAAAAAGTTTTTACATCTTACTGATGCTGTGCCGTGGTGGTTCATGTTACAAATGTCTATCATGTTCCCACAACCATGAAGTCACTAATGATGGGTTTCTTTCTTTCTTTCTTTTTTTTTTTTTTTTTTGAGATAGGGTTTCTCTGTGTAGTCCTGGCTCTCCTGGAACTCACTCTGTAGACCAGGTTGGTCTCCAACTCACAGACATCTTCCTGCCTGTGCCTCCCTAGTGGTAGGATTACAGTCATGCCTGGCTTAGAACATGTCCATCATTAAAAGTGACTATATGTCCCCAAAAATATGTACACAAAACTCATGATAATAGCAGCCTATTAAGATAGAAAATTGAGTTGGAGAGATGGTTCAGTGGTTAGGAGCACTGGCTGCTCTTCCAGAGGACCCAGGTTCAATTCCCAGCAACCATAAGGTAGCTCACAACTGTCTGTAACTCCAGTTCCAGGGGATCTGACACCCTCACACAGACATATGCAGGGAAAACACCAATGAACATGAAATAAAAATAAACTACTTTTTTAAAAAAAGATAGAAAATTGGTATCTGGAGGCCATTGGTTGGGAGAGGGTTTTTCAGTTTGTCATTTGAATATTTGGATCTCTGAAGCATTTGGATACATTACATAGCAAAAACAACTCCTGAAAGTTACTGAAACATTACTAGCACCCAGTCCCATTAATCATCAGTGGGCGACAAAGGCTGAGTTGCACACACAGGTGGTTTTGAGACAGAGTTTCTCTGTGTAGTCCTGGCTGTCCTTATACATTGGGTGGCTTGCTAGGCTCGCTGTGCCCGAGCTTCTCATAGTGGTGTTTGGGAGGACTTCATAGGAAAGTTAACAATCAGTTAGGAGGTGGTAGTATACACCTTGAATCCCAGCATTTAGGAGGCAGAGGCAGGAGGATCCCAGTGAGTCCATATCAGCAGAAATGAAGAGTTCAGTGTATTGGACTGAGCTGGAGATGGCAGCTATCTGCCGCCATGCGGAGAAGGCCAGCATGCATCCTGGGACTTTGAGACACTCTTGAAGGTCCTAGGCCAGAACCGTTTGTAAAATGATGGGAGCGGAGCAGTGGGAAGAAGCAGCAAGAACAACCCCTGGATGGACCAACCCCACCCCCACTTCATCCCCGCGTTCAGCGCAGACGTCCCCTGCTGCTGCCATGCCCCAAAGAAAGGCTGAAAGGGATACCCAAAGCCAAGGTGAAGGACGAGCCACAGAGAAGATCTGCAAGGTTGTCTGCTAAACCTGCTCCTCCGAAGTCAGAGCCCAAGCCTAAAAAGGCCCCTTCAAAGAAGGGGGAGAAGGTCCCCAAGGGGAAGAAGGGGAAGCGGATGCTGGTAAGGATGCGAATAATCTTGCAGAAAATGGAGACGCCAAAACAGGGCAGGCACAGAAAGCTGAAGGTGCTGGAGATGCCAAGTGAAACGTGTGCATTTTTGATAACTGTGTGTCTGCGCAGTTTGAAATACTATTTTTATCATGTTTTATAAAAATGCAGAATTTTGTTTTACTTTTTTTCAACTCATACAAAAAGTATTTAATATAAAGAACATCAAAGCACAAAAATGCTGATGACATGTGACATATGATATTACTCAAATTTCCCTTTACCTGACAAGAATTATTTGAACAAAGAATGCTAAGCCTTGCCTTAGTCACCGTTCTTAAACAAACTTTCCAGATCACCCAACATAGAGAAGACAAGAAACTGAGTGAAACCAAACAAATGAAAGACCGTGTTCTTAAAAATAAATAGCCAATGCAAAGTTTTCAGATTTCAAAATAGCACCATTGGAAAAGAAGGAGATGTTTCTGTTTAAAGTACCTGAGCAGGTGATATGCCAAAATTCATGCACAATAAACTTTGGTTGATTTTTATTGTTGTTTGGCATGGTTTTTGAAACAGGGTTCCACACAGACTAGGCTAGCCTCAAACTCACTATGTAGCCAAGGCTGGCCCTGAACCCCTAATCCTCCTGCCTCCACCTCTCTAGTGCTGGGATTACAGGTGTTTGCCAGGACATCTGGCTGTGTGGTTGATTTTTAAATCTTTGTTGCAATCTGGACTGGGAAATTAAAAGAGAATGTTTTGTTGTTGTTTTAAGTACAACTTTAACTAAAGAGTCAAAAGACACCTGGTGGATAGCAGATGCACACATGGACCAGCCAGAGTGTGTTCCTTGTTTTCCGCCATGTCTGTCACCAGTCAGGGACCTTGACCACGAAGGGCGTTTTCACATCTATCTTGCCACTGTTGACGATGGTGCATTCAGTAAGTGGGCGGTCATGGTCATCCGTGGCTTGAAGTTCTATGGAGTGTACCACAGTCATCCCGTCCAGGACTTTTCCAAATACATGTTTGCCATCCAACCAGGTGGGCTTGGTCAAGGTGATAAAGAACTGGGAGCCATTGGTGTCGGGGCCAGCGTTGGCCATGCTGACCCACCCAATGCCATAGTGCTTGAGTTTGAAGTTCTCTCAGGAAATGTCTCACCATAAATGCTCATACCTCCGGTGCCATCCCTAGCGGTGAAGTCCCCTCCTTGAATCATAAAGTCCTTGATGACGCGATGGAAGATGCTTCCTTTATACTCGTAGCCTTTCTCTCCTGTTGCCAGAGCCACGAAGTTTTCCACCGTTTTGGGTACCACTTTTCCAAAGAGGCCAATCACAATTCTACCCACATCTTTGTCTCCGATCTTCACATCAAAGAAGACCTTGGCTGTCACCAAGGGACCTCGCTTTCGGACGCCGGAGGACCCCGAAGAAGACACATGCGCGCCGAGCCCCAGGCAGAGCGCCGAGGCCAGCAGCAGACGGGGACCCGGAATCATAGTGAGCGGTGGCAGTGGTGTGATGGCACGGGCACAACCTTGGGGCTCCGGACTGTGTCTTGTTTTACTTTTTTTTTTTTAAAGCCATGTTGTTAGCATGTTGTTTTTGGGGGAAGGAACATGTGTCATTAACAAAATGTCTCCCAAGCTGGATTGGTGATGGTTGATGATGGAAAACATTTTTCCCAGATAATTTTGAAAGACTCCTCTTGGCTCTCAGGAGAGAGGTCCTGGTGTTGACATATGTGCCCACCGTGGCACAAAATGCCCTGTGTGGGGAACTCTAAATTCATTTTTATATCCTTCTCCCCCTGGACCATCAACATAGACTTAACTCCCTTCAAACCAGAGACCTGTTGGAACCTGACACCCCCAAAATTAGTTTTGCCGGTCTATCAGGCAATCTGGACTTTGCAGTGGTATCACTGTGTCCTCAAAAGAGCAGCATTTCCTTTTATAAAGGATTGTGAATCTTCAGATTGGTAATTCTGCCATGTTCGTTTCATTTCCTGAAAGTCAGGGTCGGCTTGGGAAAAGTTGTTAAACAACATCCTCAATGTGAACTGTCAGCCCTCACTAAGCTCTCCCCCTTTTCAAAGCATCGAATGAAGACTCATCAAGGTTTTTATAGTGGCTTTCTGATTTTGGTAGTCTATACAAGAGGGGAGTTTGGAAGTTCTTGTATACTGTTCATGACTGTCTGCCCATGTCCTGCCTGAAAACCATGATTGTTTATGGAAAGTATCTTTAATAAAGCTGGATACAGTTTGGCTTGGAAAAAAAATGCTGGGAGCAAAAGTCAGAATTCAAGGAGTGTGAGAGTGGAGGATCAGAAGAGGTAACTACCGTGGGTTGGAGGAACAGAGGAAACCCCGGGTGGATATGACATGGGCAGGGCCTGGTGAGGACTCCAAGACCAGTTGACTGTAACGCAAATCTTTTTTCTTTCTTTCTTTCTTTTTTTTGTTTTTTGTTTTTTGTTTTTTGAGACAGGGTTTCTCTGTGTAGCTTTGTGCTTTTCCTGGAACTCACTCTGTAGCCCAGGCTGGCCTCGAACTCACAGAGATCCGCCTGCCTCTGCCTCCAGAGTGCTGGGATTAAAGGCGTGCGCCACCACCGCCCGGCTGTAACACGACTCTTAAATGGTCTTATTAATAAAAACAAACCCAGAGCCAGGTATTGGGGTGAACGCTGAAAGATCAGAGAGACAGAACAAGCCACAGCTAACCTCACCTTGCCAACTTTTCAGCTGATCTGTTTCCTCAAACTGGAAACCTCTGTGTCCTCATCCAAATGGATCTCAGCTGAACTGCTGCTAAAAGCCTAAAAGCTTAAAAGCCTCTGGCTCCTGATCCTCATACCATATGTACCTTTTTGCTTCCTGCCATCACTTCCTGGGATTAAAGGCATGTGTGCCTTCCCAAGCAAAGACATGAGATCTCAAGTGCTGGGATTAAAGGTGTGTGCCGCCATGCCAGTGTGGCCTTCAACTCACAGAGATCCAGACAGATCTCTGCCTCCCAAATGCTAGAATTAAAGGTGTGTGCTACCACTGCCTAGCCTCTATGTTTAATATAGTGGTTGTTCTGTTCTCTGACCCCTGGATAAGTTTATTAGGGTACATAATATATCAACCACATTCACGAATCCTCAGACTGGCTTCCAGCTTGACAGATAGCAGGGAATGACCTTGAACTTTCAGTCCTCTTGGCCCCACCTCCTGATTGCTGGGCTTACAGGCCTGTCCCAACACACCTGGTTTATGCTGAGGTCTTCAAGCATACTAGACAAGCACTCTCCAGCTGAACTTCCTCCTCCACCTCTATCGTACCTCTTCTTATAAAGATTATGGCCCAAGATAAGGACTTAACTGTAAAAGTCCATTGAAAGAGCTCTCACTGTTCAAAGCCGGAACAACTTGGGGAACCCAAATACATGAAGTGGTACTGGATTTTCTGTTTGTTTGTTTGTTTGTTTGTTTGTTTGTTTGTTTTTTGTTTGTTTTGGTTTTTTGAGATAGGGTTTCTCTGTGAAGCCCTGGAACTCGCTCTGTAGAACAGTCTGGTCTCGAACTCACAGAGATCCCCCTGCCTCTGCCTCATGAGTGCTGGGATTAAAGGCGTGCACCATCACTGCTCAGATAACAAAAGGTTTCTTAATAACAAATATCAAAGAAAGTGAGATGCTCAGAAGATGAAAGCACCTGCTGCCAAGCCTGATGACTTGAGTTCAAATCCTGGGACCTACACTGTGGAAGGAGAAAGGCAACTCCTGCAAACTGTCCTCTGACCACAGGAGCACTTTGGTGAATGAAAACACACACACACACACACACACACACACACACACACACACACACACACAAATATCAAGGGGCTGCAGAGGTGGCTCAGTAGTTAGGAGCACTGTCTGCTCTTCTCTTCCAGAGGACCCAGGTTCAATTCCAGCACGCACATGGAAGCTCACAACTTCTGTAACTCCAGTCCAGGGGACCTGACACCCTCTTTTGGCCTCCATGGGCACCAGGTACATACATGTACACAGACATACACGCTGACAAAACACTCATACATGTAACATAAATAAATTGAAAATAAAAAACCAAAACCAAGTGTCCATTTTCCCCTTATTGGCCCTTTTTTTTTTTTTCTCATTGATCAATTCCTGATCCAGACAAGGTCTATGTATTTGGATGGTCTGGGTTTCCTTTCAAATCTTTCATTTCCTTTTATATATAGTTTCCTCTACCTTGTATTTCCTTACAATTCTTTTTGTTGTTGAAGAAACTGACAAGTGGTATTGGACAGCTTCTCACAAACTGAGATTTTTATGATTGCATTTCCATGATGCTCTAGGTTGGCAATTAGATTTGATTTCTGTTCAAAAATCAGGGTGTGGAGGGATTGGGGATTTAGCTCAGTGGTAGAGAGCTTGCCTAGCAGGTGCAAGGCCCTAGGTTCTGTCCTCAGCTCCAGAGGGGAAAAAAAATCAGGGTGTGGAAAAAAAATAAAGGACTAAAGAGATGGCTCAGCAGTTAAGAACACTGGCTGCTCTTCCAGAGGACCCAGGTTCAATTCCCAGCACCCACATGGTATCTCACAACTGTCTGTAACTCCAGTTTCAGGGGACCTGATACCCTCACATCAATGTAAGTTAAATAATTTTTAAAAAAAATCAGGGTGTGGAGCAAGATCACTTCCACGGTGATGTGTGTCTTCCTTGGTAGGAACAGGACATCAAGCTGTCTCTCTTTGATGTCACATGATGGCTCCATTAACACCTTCTAGAGGGTCCATGAGATGACTTATCAGGTAAAGGCATTTTCCACCAAGCCTGAAGACCTGAGTTCAGTCCACAGAACCCACGAACTAGAAGGAGAGAATCTCCATTCCTGCAGGCTTCCCTCTGACTCTAGACATGCTCTATGGCATGCATCTGAATACACATACACAATAAGTATATATATTAAAAAAAATGAATAAAGGGACACATACACTCTGCCTTCCTTTGAAGGTACCAGCGATCTTAACTCTTGGTCTCCTGATTCAGGTAGGATAGACTTCACCCCTAACTAGTAGTTCCAAGACTAGGTGCCTAATCCAAAGTCCTAGCCAGTCAGGGTCCTTTCTCCCCTTACCTCATGAGTAAACTCACCATAGAGATGAGGAGTTTCATCAATGGACAGCACGCACAGGCCTTTTGCTAGAGAGCAGAAAGGAGTCTCATCCACCTCAGTATCTGTGGCTTCCTCCTCTTTAGAGTCAATCAACTGTGCACCAAAATAGTCAGAAAAGCAAAATTTGCATCTTTTTGAACATATGTCTAACAACTTCTTATAACATTTACCTTGTGTTAGGGTTGTATTGGTCACTTTTCTGTTGCTGTGATAAAACACCATAACCAAGGCAATTTGTAGCAGGAAGGGTTTATTTGGGCATACGGTTCCAGAGGGATCAGAGCACATCACCAGAGCTGGAGTGATGGCTCAGCAGTTAATAGCACTCAGAGGACCTCAGTTTAGTTCCCAACACCCATGTTGGCTCACAACTCTCTGTAAGTCCAGTTTCAGGGAGTCTGAGGCCCTCTTCTTACCTCCTCAGGCATTGCATGCACATGGTACAGTTACATACAGGCAGGCAAAACAGAATAAAAACAAGTAGATCTGAGCCAGGCAGTAGTGGTGCACGCCTTTAATCCCAGCAGTCTGGAGGCAGAGGCAGGTGGATCTCTGTGAGTTCAGGACAGCCTGGTCTACAAAGCGAGTTTGAGGACAGCCAAAGCTACACAGAGAAACCTTGTCTCAAAAAAAAAAAAAAAAAGACTCCATCACCATCATGGAGGGAAGCCAGGCAGGCATGGTGGCTCAGTCTGAAAGCTGAGAACTGAGGGTTCCCATCTTCAACCGCAAACTGGAAGCAGAGAGCAAAGTGGGAATAGCCAGAGTCTTTGAACTCTCAGAGCCCATTTCCAATGAAAATATTTTCTCTAGCAAGGCCACACCTCCTAATCCTTCCCAAACAGGCACTAACTGGGGCCCAAGTACTCAAATGCAGGGTTATAGGGTACATCTCCTTCAAATCACCACAATACATAATCTAGAGATGATTCCAAATATATGGGAGGAGATGAGAGGTCTTATAACCAATTCAAACCATTTTATATAGAGGACTTGAGAGCATCTGTAGAATTTTTGATTGTTTGTTTGTTTGTTTTTCGAGACAGGGTTTCTCTGTGTAGCTTTGTGCCTTTCCTGGAGCTCACTTGGTAGCCCAGGCTGGCCTCGAACTCACAGAGATCTGCCTGGCTCTGCCTCCCGAGTGCTGGGATTAAAGGCGTGTGCCACCAATGCCCGGCGCATCTGTAGAATTTGGAATTCATGAGAGATCCTGGAACAAGATCCCTGTGGCTATTGAAGGATAGCAGTACTTGTTTTCATGTTATTGTTATCTGGGAAACAATAGCACCTACTGTGGACTCAACCACTGTGAAACATTTCCTAGCTCAGACTCTGGCTTTCACCTACAGCTATAGTCATTAAAGTACACCCAAGAAAGTAATGGTCCCACAAGGAAGGCACTTAATATTACCGCGTTACATTACATATGAAGATAGAATGTAGAACTGTGTTGTGACTCTTTCTGGGGAGACAAAAACAATTGTTTATTCACTCCAGAGAGGGGACCAACAACAGACCAAAGAAACGATTCCACCATAGTCTAGCTTATTCCACCATAGTCTAGCTTAGTGAACCAATGAGTACAGAGTTACTTACAGGAGCATAGACGACCCCAAAACAGCTGCATCTCCAAAATACCCACCCCAGCATGGGTGATGACTCACAACAGTAGGCTCTTTTCTCCAACAATTGTTACTATATATACAACTTCAGGGAACTGGGCCTGTGGATCTTGTAAGTTTCAGGAGCCTCCTAAAACTTGTAAGTTGTGTTTACTTCCTGAGTCTTAAAATTCTTCCCTTCTTCCCTCCAGGAGGGGATGTTCCACTTCAGAGGAAACCATTACTCAACAACAGGTTGTCTAAATGTTTAAAGCTGGAGGTGGTGGCAGCACTTTTGTGTAGACTTCATGGTAATCAGTTCACAATTAGGGATAATGGCCTCTGCTGCAAAAGAGTAAAGCAGCATGTGAAACTCACAAGTACATCTGAAGTCTGTTCTCCTTCACTGACTTTCATTCTGCAGACAGCACATTTTCCATCTAGCCACCGAATCCACTGCTAGAGGAACTTCACCCCCATGAGGATAAGGATGCTACATCTCTATTGGAAAAGATAACGATTTCTTAGAATTGTTTAGATTTTGATGCAAATCAGTTGTTTTCACCAGTCAGGTGGACAAAACAGAGGCTGCAGTTTTCATTGGAGGATCGACTAGGGACCCACGGGAAGAGTAGATGGCAGTTCCCCGGGACTTTCCCAGGCACAGTCACTATTGCCCCCGGACTTCCCTGGGATGGCTCCACTTTCAAACTCTGTAGAGTCCAATTTACCTCCATCTTTCTCTCACTTTTCTCTCCCGTCACCCCCAGCTTTAGTTTCTTTCTTGACAGAGTCTCAAGTATTCCAGGCTGTAAACTCACTCTACAGGGGAGGATAACCTTGCCTCTGCCTCCACCTCCTGAAAGATGGCGTTACAAGTATGTGCCATCTCGCCTGGTTAGTTTTCTTGAATTTTCACTTTAAAAAAATCCAGTCATAACCTGTGTGTAGTGGTGCATGCCTGTAATCCCAGCGCTTGGGAAACTGAGGCAAAATGATTGTATTGAGGCCAAGGTCAGCCTGGGCTACAACACAAAGCCCTGTGTTCCATCCCTGTGACTGTATAAACCCGGTGTGGTGGCACACGCCTGATATCCCAGCATACCACTCCAGAGGCGGAGGCAAAGGGATCAGAAGATCAAAGTCATTCTCAGTCAAGTAAATAGTGTGTGAGACACTGGGGGATGGAAACCTTGGAGAGAGGGAGGGGCTTCGAGGAGGGGAGGAAGGAAGAAGGAATCCTTCATCTCACTCACAGTTTCAAGCTCTACTCAAACATGTGTCCTCTCTGGTTCAAGGCCCCACCTTCTGGCCTCAAACTTCATTCCGTTTAGTCATGCATTCCCTGGTTTTAGTTTTTGTTTTTTTCCTTTTTCAAAATGTATCTGATATTTACAACAGTGTCACTGGCTGTTTCTTGCCAGTAGAATTTTGGGGGTCCTTCAGGCTTCTTTCCACTCATCCTGTCTCCCAGTTCAAGCTGTTAGTGTTTCTGCTGTGCTAACGTTCTCTGGTGAAGCTGGATATGAGGATGCACACGTTTAAACCCAGCACTCAGAGCTCTGTCAGTTTGAGGCCATCCTGGTCTACACAGTGAGCTCCAGGACAGCCAGGGCTTTGTAGAGAGACCCTGTCTCAACAAACAAAGTATCAAACAACAGCAAAAGCTCAGGTTGGGTGAATGGCTCAGCAACTAAGAGCACTTGCTGCTCTGTAGAGGATCAGGGTTCAGTTCCCAGCACCCACACAGTGGCTCACAACCACTTGTAATTCTAGTGGGAATCTGCCTCTCTCTCCTGGCCTCTGAAGGTAGCAGACATGCATGTTTGCACATAAGTATGGACAGACAGACACTCACATACATGAGAAATAAAAGGGTCTAGAGGCATGGATCAGCAGTTCAGAGCACTTGTTACTCGCAGAAGAACAGATTTCAGTTCCTAGCACCCGCATGTGTTGCTTAAAACTGCCTGTAACTCCAGCTCCAAGGAGTTCAACACCCTCATCTAGTCTCTGAGGGTACCAGCACTTCCATGGCATGCAACATGAATCTTAAATGGTCTTATTAATAAAAAAAAAAAAATACGAGAGCCAGGTATTGGGGTGGATTCTGAAAGATCAGAAGCAGAACAAGCCACAGCTAACCTCACTTGTTTCCTCAAACTGGAAGCCTCTGTGTCCTCATCTGAATGGATCTCAGCTGAACTGCTGCGAAAAGCCTAAAAGCTTAAAAACTAAAAGCCTAAAAGCTTAAAAAGCCTAAAAGTTTAAAAGCCCCTAGTTCCTGGTCCTCATGCCTTATATACTTCTCTACTTCCTGCTGTCATTTCCTGTGATTAAAGGTCTTTCCCAAGCAAGACGTGAGATCTCAAGTGCTGGGATTAAAGGTGTGTGTCACCATGCCTGACTCTGTTCCCAGTGTGGCTTCAACTCACAGAGATCTGGACAGATTTCTGCCTCTGGAATGCTAAGATTAAAGGCCTGTGCTACCACTGCCTAACCTCTATGTTTAACATAGTGGCTGTTCTGTTCTCTGACCCTCAGATAAGTTTATTGGGGTGCACAGTATATCAACCAAAATGACATGCACACACAGACACAGGAAACAGGCATAAATAAATAAATAAAACCTACGGATCTCCTGTGCATGAGAGTTCACGCTGTCTGTTCACGGGTTCTTCCAGACCTGCTTTCCTTTATATTCAGTGTTTGCCGAGATGTCTAAAGGGATTTATGAATCACACCCCCTTTAAAATGTCTTCTCTATGATGATGTATTCAGGACTTTTGATTTTTCTGAGGTAGGCCAAACACTCCTTTTGTGTTTTTCTCTAGAATAAACTGGCAGGGTTATCTCTTTCTCTTTAAAAAATTATTATTTTATGTGTATGAGTGTTTGCCTGCATTTTTGTCTGTACATGCAGTGCATTGCCTGGTGCCCATGGAGGCCAGAAGAACATGCTGGAGTCCCTGGAAGTGGAGTTAATGATGGTTGTAAGCCGCCCCATGGGTGCTGGGAACTGAACACAGGTCTCTGCAAGAATGTGCCCTTAACTGCTGGGCCAACTCTCTAGCTCCTCAAGGGGTTGCTAAATCTTTTTATTTATTTATTTATTTATTTACTTTTAGTTTATTTGCATTGATGTTTTGCCTGCACGTAAGTCTGTGTGAGAATGTCAGATCTTGGAGTTACAGACAGTTGTTAGCCACCATGTGGGTGCTGGGATTTGAATCTGAGTCCTTTAGGAGAGCAGTCAGTGCCTTTAACTGCTGAACAATCTTTCCAGCCCTGGGGTCTCTAAATCGTAGCATCTTTTGGCATCTAGAAAGGCCAAGAACTTCCCAAATGACCCAGGTCCTCCGTTCTTCCCGATGCTGCTTTTCTCTCGCCTGCATTTAGCTATAAACAGCAAAAAGCCTGTGCTGTGCTGTGCTGTGCTGTGCTGTGCTGTGCTGTGCTGTGCGAGCTTGATTGCGAATCTCCTCAGCTGAATATCCGGTCTTCATAAATGATGTTCCTGTACAACACAGAACGTGATCCTCCCCAGCTCCTTGCCGCTGTATGCCTCCACTCCAGTTTCCGGCAACTGCCCTTTCCCTCCGAGTCCTCATCAGTAGTGGTTTTCGGGTCCATACTCCTGCCCACAACTGTCATGATGAGTATGTGTTCTCTGAAGAGGTACAGCCTTTCTCTACAACATGCCTCATTTCCTCTGGGTCCTCACTGGCTGGCTCGTTAGCATTTGTCTTTCTCCTAATATTCCGTTCAAGGGAATCTGGATCCTTTCATTGACCAAGTCCACATTTTGGGGCATTTTCCACAGCAGGAACAAAATCATTGTGGATTTGCACAAGACCAACCCAAGAATAGGCCTGTTGGCATTTGCTCATGCAGCAGGGAGGAGCCTTGGAGTCCCTGCCTGTCTTAATTCCTTTTCTATTGCTGTGATAGAGCACCAGGATCAAGGCAACTTACAAAAGAAAGCATTTCATTCGGGGCTTACGGCCTCAGAGCGTTAGAGTCCACGGCCACCGTGGCAGGGAGCATGGCAGCAGGAAGGCATGGCGACAGACACAGCTGAGAGCTTACATCTTGATCCAAAAGTTGGTGCCAGGGAGAGAGATTGGAAATGGTGGGGGTCTTTTGAAACCTCAAAGCCACCCTCAGCGACACACCTCTTCCAACAAGGTCACACCTCCTAATCCTTCCCAAACAGTTCCACCAACTGGGGACCAAGCATACAATCATTCAAATGTATGAGACCATTCTCTTTCAAACCACCATGCTCCCCCTTCCTGGGGATTTACAGGTAGTTAATGGCTGCTCGGGGAAGGAGAGATGGTTTTCTCAGTGGTGTAGCCACCACTAAGTTACCTCCACTCCTATAAATCTTCATCCACACTGCCACATGGAACACTGATTAGACTCATTGCCTCGTAAAAAATGTAATATTTTAATATGATTTTTAAAAATTTAGTGTGTGTGTGTGTGTGTGTGTGTGTGTGTGTGTGTACACTTGTACCACGGTGAAGGTGTGAAGGTCAGAACTAACTTGCAGGAGTTAGTTCTCTCCTTTTGACCCTAAGGGTTCCAGGGATCAAACTCAGGGCTGTCCTGGAGCTCACTATGTAGACTAGCCTGGCCTCAAACTCATGGATATTCACCTGCTTCACAACTGCTTGCAAACTTGAAATAATTTCAAAATTAGAAGTTGAAGACAGGAAATTTTGGAAAGCTGACCTTGGATACCCATAGATACCTTGAGAGTACAGTGAGACCAGAAACCATCTGATGACAAGGTGAGAAACGAACCAGAGCTGAAACAACGGAGGAGACCCTTGTCCCCAGAAGTGTGGCTGCAAAGCGAAGCAATGAAGTATCAGTGGGCAGCTGAAGAGAGGCGAGGTCATCTGGTGGTGGCGCATGCCTTTGATCCCGGCACTTGAGAGGCAGAGGCCGGCAGTTTGAGGCCAGCCTGGGCGGCAGAGAGTGCATTCCAGGACAGCTAGGGCTACACAGAGAAACCCTGTCTCAAGAAACAAAAAAATAAAAAAATAAATGAGAGGCAAGGTCGGGTTATTTTCTTTCCTCCCTTCCTCCCTCCCTCCCTCCCTCCCTTTTCTCTCATGATGGGTGTCGGAATCAGGACATACACATACTAGTCAAGTAAGTGCTCTCCACTGTCTAGGACTCTTTTTTTCCTTTTCCTCCTCTTCCTCCTCCTTCTCCTCCTCTTCCTCCGGCTTCTCTTCCTCCACCTCCTCCCTTTCATTCTCTTTCTTCTTTGTTTTGATTTTTGAGACAGGGTCTCACTCTGTTGCCCAGGCTGGCACTCAATATGTTGCCATGGCTGCCCTGGAACTTGTAAGTAATCCTCCTGCCTCAGCCTTCAAATGCTGGGGTTATGTTTATATACCACTGAGATTTCTCTTTGTCCCTCTGTCTCTCTGTCTCTCTCTGTCTCCCCCACCCCCATTGGTTTTCTTGAGACAGGCGACAGGTCACATGTCTCAAAGGATGGCCTCAAATTATGGCTGAGCATGACCTTGAACTCCTGGCCTCCTACTTCCACCTCCTACGTGCTGGGAGGTGCACACCACTAGACCCAGCGTCTCTCCTAGATGTTGTTGTTGTTGTTGTTACTCTTGTTGTTGTTCTTTTGAAATATAGCCCTAACCAGACCAGTATTCACTATGCAGCCCAAGCTGGCTTTGAACCCTGAGCAGTTCTCCTGACTCAGCATCTGAGGGCTGGGACTTCAGGCGCAAGCCGCCATCCTCGGCGCTTGTTTTCTTAAGGTGTGAGTGAGCATCACACCTTGGATGTCATCTCTGTTTTCAAATCTCCCAAACTGAACTCTTCCCTCCCTCCCCCACCCACTCAACCTTTTGGAATTTATTCTGAAAGCAATGTAGAAAGTCTTGATGGGTTTAAGGGAGAAACAAAAGGACCAGAGCTTCGCAACCTGGCAGCCCTGGCAACCGCTGCAGACTCGTGAGAATGGTGCCGTCAGACCAAGGGGAATTCCCAGAACCATTCAAGAGACAGAGGTGGCGGCTCAAGTCAAGGGGGTGGCGGTGGAATGAGACATGACAAGATTTACGAGGGCACACCTTTACAGTTCAGATGAAGCTGCAGATTAAAGCTTACTTCTGAGACGATCGGACGTGTTCGGGGTGGTATGCCTAAAAACCACGCTTGTTTCTATTCCTCAAATCCCACCAAGTTTTACAGGTAAGTGACAAACTCAGGGAGACACAGAGGGCAGCAGGCACCCCTGCAGCTGTTGAAGAAACCGCAGTTTGCTGTAGCCATGCTGGGAGCTGTCTTCTCCCACCAGTGTGGTGAAAGCCTTTAGTCGTGACTGAGGGGTTAATTTCAGCAGTACTCTTTCCACAGGTGATATATGTGATATGATTCTCATTACCTGCCTTCTTTATTCTGTTAGTACGCTACACATTAGTTTAGAAATTATTTTAGTTTTAGTTTGGCTTTGCTTTGTTTGGACTTGGGTGGGGTGGGGCATGCATGACGCCCTATGTGTGGAGGTCAGAGGACAACTTGCAGGAATTGGTTTTCTCCTTCCACCAGAACTCAGGTTTGACAGCAGGAGTTTTATCCACTAAGCCATCTCACCAATGAATGTTTTGGTAGTTTTTTGTTTGTTTTTCAGACAAGGTCTCACCATGTAACCCATCCTGGCATGAGACTCACTAGACAAGCCAGGCTGGCCTCGAAGCCATGGTCTTCCGCCGTACCGGAATAGTTTTTGAATGTTAAACTGACCTTACATTCTTGGGGGAAAGTTCATTAGATACTGGCATATTCTTGTCAACATATTACTTAAGGATTTTCGTGTCTATGACATTAATTCTAAGAAAGATTTTATTTGTGTGTGTGTGTGTGTGTGTGTGTGTGTGTGTGTGTGTGTGTGCAGATACCCTCGGAGGTCAGAGAAGTCATCAGATCTCCTGGAACTGGAGTTAAAGGTGACTGTGAAGCACCTGATTTAAGTGCTAGGAACCAAACTCAGGTCTTCCGGAAGAGCAGTAAGTGCTTCTAACCGCAGAGACACCTCTTCAGCCCTGAGAATCTTGATATTTCAGGTTTTTGTTTTTGTTTTTGTTTTTGTTTTTCTAAGTTCTTTGGCTTTGGTATCAGGGTAATGTTGTCCTCATAAAATGAGTTCTCGTCTATTTTCTTGAAGAGTTTGTTTACACTTGGTGTTCTGTGTGTGTATGTGGGGGGTTGGGGGGTATGTCCACACACCAGTGCATATGTGTGCTCCAGTGCATGTGTGGAGCTACAGACAGCCTTGGGTGTCAATCCTTCTCTTCTACTTTGTTGTTTAGTTGCATACCAGGCTAGTTGCCCCACAAACTCTCAAGGGACTCTCTGGTCTCCTTCTTCCATCTTGCCACAGGAGTGCTGGGATTACAAGTGCATACTGTGTGGGTTTTACCATCTGCTCTGTTTCCCATGCCTGCACATCTCTCCAGCCCCCTACTATTTATTTCTTAAATCTTTGATAGAACCCAGCAATAAAGTCACCTGACTAGGAATTTTCTTTAAAGAGAGAATTGTAACTAAGATTTCAATTTCTTTAATAGATAATATGGACTTTCCATTGATCCATCTCTTAAATCTTAACATTCAAATGTTTTAAGAAACTGTCCATTTTATCTATATTGTGAGACAAGTATATACAAAACGGTTCATAATATTTTCAATGTTTGTTGTATCTGTAGGGATCCTGTCTTTCATAACTGATAGTCACTTTATCCTTTGACATTATTGCTTTTACACTCAGAGGGGAACCCTAAGCATTGCAGATTTTCTGATTCCCTTGTGTGAGAATATTAGATTGCAATACTGTTGGATGTGTACACAGAAGCACATGGAAGTAAATGAAAAACCTAAATAAATGTTAACTTGGGCAGGTAGGGAATTGTGTAAACAATAAAACTAAAGTATGAGTGCTAGGGGGGTGTGGTGGTTTGAATGAGAATGGCCCATAGGCTCATATATTTGAATGCTTGCCCCCCTCCCCCCGTGCCACCATTGGTGGAACTGTTTGGGAAGGATTAGTGGGTGTGGTTTTGTTGGAAGAGGTGTGTCACAGGGATGGGCTTTGAGGTTTCAAAAGCCCACACCATTTCCAGTGATATCTCTCTCTCTCTCTCTCTCTCTCTCTCTCTCTCTGCCTCCTGCTTGTAGGTCAGATGTAAGCTCTCAGCTACTGCTCCAGTGCTCTGCCTGCCTGCCTGCTACCATGCTCCCCACATGATGGTCAAGGACTCACCCTCTGAAACGATAAGCCCCAATAAACACTTTCTGCTATTAGTTCCCTTGGTCACGGTGTCTCTTCACAGCAACAGAAAAGTATCCAAGAGAGAGGTTATCTCAGTGAAAGATTTGCCTGGGTTAGGTGAGGACCTGGGTTTGAATCTATAGAAACAAACAAACAAATAAATGCTAAAACATAATAAATGTGTAGATCTAACATGCACTCACCATTTATCACAGCCTCTGTGTGTCTTCACAGAGGAACCTGATTGGTCAGGGCAAGAGTGAAGAAAGCACCTGGCCACAAGCTTTTTAGTATAATTTAGTGTTCATTTTGTACATCATACATCTGATTAAAACAAAACTCAAACAGGAAATAAAACAAAACCACCTGTGACCTTGTACATTCTGGCTCACAGGCAATGGCAGAAATGACCTCCTTCTGATAATCTGAAACCTGAACCTGCACAGCTTTTACCTCCTGGCTGAGCTGGCTGGCTAGAGAGCATGGGTATGGCAGATCCCTCCTCCCCATGAGGACCCTGGGCATTTGAAGGCAGATCTCTGAGGAATCGGGTCTCCTAAGCCTGAAGCTGCCTCCTCCTGTTAAGACAAGGTTTCTACACAGGACCAGTTCAGTGAAATGCAGCAGCCATGGATGGGGCGGGCTGGAGCTATGGTGAGAACTGAGCAAGAGTTTGACTTACACCCTGTGATGGCTGTTCTTGGTTGTCCGTTTGACCATATATGGAATGAACTACCATCCAGAAATGGAGGGTACACCTGCGATCTGGATCTTGAGGCAGGAAGACACAGGCTTTTGATTTGGATCTTGAGGCTGGAAGGTACATCTTTAATTTGGTCCACACCTTCTGCTGGAAGCCTATATAAGGACAATAGAAGGAAGAGAGAGAGCCACTGGGCCTAGCTTGGGCTTCTGAAATCTTAAAGTCCATCCCCAGTGACACACTTCCTCCAACAAGGCCACACCTCCCAATAGTGCTACTCTCTATGAGCCTGTTCGGATCATTTTCATTCCAGCCACCACAGAAGGTGACCCCACCCCAGATGTGGGTTAGGTGTCATCCCGTGGAGTGGGTGCTTGGGTAGGCTAGAAGGAGGAAAAGGAGAAAGCTTGAGAAAGCCAGCCTTCCCTTTCCTTTGTTTCTAGGCCCTCCGTGAGCGGCTCTCCTCTGCTACACACCCCCGGCCCTGAAGGACTGAGCCCTCTGAGACAGTGAGCCGAAACAAACTTCTCCACGTTTTTATGTTAGATGTTCTGTCTTAGTGACCAAAAGTCCCTGATACAGGGAAAGAGGAGGGAGACGGAAGCCGAGGAGTGGAGGGTCAGTCACAGCACAGTGAGTCCCACTAACTGCGTCAATGTGTTAGGACTCATGGTGGGGAAAGGCTCTCTGCCCTTCCAGCCCAGCTCCTCCTCTGGACTCCTCCCAACTCCTCCTCTGGAGTCCTCCCTCTCTTCTATGATCCCCCCCACCCCCATTGTAGCTGCTCCATTACTAAGTACCAACCCCAGAATCCTTCTCTTTCTTGTTCACTGGTCTCCACCTTGATCAGGAAAAATAAGTCACTTCTCACTTTGCTTCCCTATTCTCAGGAGACCTGGGGTGACGACCTGGGGTGACGACCTGGGGTGACGACCTGGGGTGCTAACAAGAAAAGATTTCTTCCTTTCTTCCTTCCTTTCTTCCTTTCTTCCTTTCTTCCTTTCTTCCTTTCTTTCTTCCTTTCTTCCTTCCTTCCTTCCTTCCTTCCTTCCTTCCTTCCTTCCTTCCTTCCTTCCTTCCTTCCTTTCTTTCTTTCTTTCTTTCTTTCTTTCTTTTTCAAGACAGGGTTTCTCTGTGTAGCTTTGGTGCCTTTCCTGGAACTCACTCTGTAGCCCAGGCTGGCCTTGAACTCACAGAGATCCACCTGACTCTGCCTCCCGAGTGCTGGGATTAAAGGCGTGTGCCACCACCGCCCAGCTTATAAGAAAAGATTTTGCCTAGAGTGGTAGAGCAGAGACAGGTGGATCTCTGTGACTTATAGACAGTCGGGTGACACAGTGAGACCTGTTTCAATGTGTGCGTGTGCGTGCGTGTGCGTGCGTGTGCGTGAGTGTGTAGCCACACATGGTAGTACAGGCCTGTAATCCTAGCACTCAAGGAGGTAACTGCAGGAAGATAGTTTGAGGCCAGCTGCTTGGGAAGCTGAGGCAGGAAGACCGAGCCCATGTGTTTGAGGTCAGCTTGGACGAGATAGTGAGGCTCTATCTTGCAACACAAAACAGAGGACTAGGGATGTGGCTCAGCTGATAGAGTGCTCGCCTAGCTCCCCAGCGTCACACTAACTGGTGGGCACAGTGACACAGTCCAGCTGTGTCACTTTTGAAGTAGAAGCAGGAGGATCAGGTCATCTTTGGTTATACAGCGATTTGGGGGCCTGCCTGAAACACGTCCCAAAACGAACAGCAACTGATAAAACACAAGAGAAAACCCAAAATTTGAACCGCCTCAGCCACTAGAGTGACAGGATCACAGGACACATCACACTCAGTGACAGGACCCATCACACTAGAGTGACAGGAATGCACATCACACTCGGCAATATTTATCGGCTTATTTGGCTTTTGTTTCATTTTTTGAGACAGGGTCTCACCAGACTGGCCTGGAACTTAGTAGGCAGACCAAACTGACTTCAGTCTCTGAGCATCTTCCCACCTCAGCCTCCCAAGTGCTGGAACTACAGGTGTGGGCCACCAAACTTGTTTTTCTCTTTACTGTTGTTGTGTATTTTAAATTATGTGTATGTGTGGGTTTGTGCACATGAGTGCAGGTGCCTGTGGGGGCCAGAAGAGGGCACTGGATCCCCTGAAGCTGGAGTTACAGGAGATGGTAAGCTGCCCAGTGTGAGTGTTGGGGACTGAACTTGAGTTTCTTGTGAGAGCAGTACATGTACTTAACTGCTGAGTCTTCAGCCCCTATTTTAAAGTTTTCACGCCCACTCTCGCATGGGTGTGCACTCGCGCACAGGCATGCATGCTCTTGTGCTTGCTCTCAACTCTGCGCATGTGTGGCTGTCAGAGGACAACTTCTGGGAGTTGGTTCTCTCCTTCCATTGTGGGTTCTGGGGATTGAACTTGGGTTGTCAAACTATCATAGCAAATGCTTTCACTAGCTGAACCATATTGCTGGGCCAGCCTTTATGATCATAATCCAATGGACATATAGATTGTGAAATGATCAACTCAGGACAATGACCATCCTCATCACCTCAGACAGTTAGGATATCAGTGGTGAGAACATTCAAATTCTTAGCCATCACAGTGGCACGTGCCTTTAATCCCAGGACTCAGGAGGTGGAAGTGGCAACTTGTAGCTCTCTGAGTTTGAGGGCAGTCAAGGTGAGTTCTAGACCAGCCAGGACCACCTAGTTACACCTTGTTTCAAAAAAAAAAAAAAACAAAAAAACCAAAAAACCAAAGTTCAAATTTTCTTCTTTCTAAACCAGGTGTGGTGATGCGCACCTTTAATCCAAGCACTCAGGAACTGAGGCAGAGGCAGGTGGATCTCGGATCTCTGAGTTTGAGGCCAGCCTGGTCTACATAGCTAGTTCCAGGACAGTCAGGGTCACACAGAAAAACCCTGTCTTGAAAAAGCAAAAACAAAAGAAA
This sequence comes from Peromyscus aztecus, assembly GCA_902168405.1. Classification (NCBI taxonomy): domain Eukaryota; kingdom Metazoa; phylum Chordata; class Mammalia; order Rodentia; family Cricetidae; genus Peromyscus; species Peromyscus aztecus. Next base: position 10,572 of record CABHPQ010156358.1, on the reverse strand, counting down.
AATTTTCTTCTATATAAAGTTTTAATACTCACTACTTCTGGGATAGGGTTATACTGAATCAGAAACAACAAATATTATTTTTGTTTTAAAAATCTTGAGAGTAAATCTTTTGAGGCCAGACCAAATTGAAGCGAGGGAAATGGCGTCTCTTGCTGCTGACTTGAATTTCTCTTCCCACTAATTTTCAGTAAGAAATTGCATGTCTCTGCACTTCCTGATTTCAAACTGTGTGGCAGCCTGTGTGGTCCTGTCAGGTCCCTGTGTGACACAGAGGTGCCTGTGATACCTGATGGGCACCCTGAGCTTGCCCTGTGGTATACAAGGCACCGAACTATGCCACCTCAGGTCCAGAAAACATGCAGCAGAGTCCCAGGCGGGTGCCCTGCTCAGTGTCCCTCAAAGCAAGAATATCTGTTTCTCTCCTGCTGTCCTCGTCACCCTCATCGACGGAATAATGGTGGTAATTTATTGAGAGTTTGCCATGCACTGGGAAATGTGCCAAACATGTTACATTTATTATCTCATGTCTCTCTTACAACAGTTCCATGAGGTTATATGCCATTATCTCCACGTGACAAACAAGAAACTGGAGCCTCTGGACAACGTGGTGAATACACTCGAAACCACAACTATATGCCTTACATTGGTGATTTGCATGGTATGTGGATGTTATCTCAATAAAGCTTTTTGTTGTACAATGTGTGTGTGTACTTGGAGGCAAAAGCAAGCAGATCTATGTGAGTTCAAGGCCAGCCTGATCTACATAGAGAGGTCCAGGTCAGCCAGGGCTACATAGTGAGACCCTATCTCAAAAACACGGACTGCGGATGTAACTCAGTGGTGGCATGCTTGCCCAGTGGGAATGAAGTGGGGAATGGGTGCTGTGTGGTCCATTGTCACATCCGCAGCAGTGCTCAGGCACCTGACAGCCCTGGTAGCCTCTGAGGTGGGCAAGCAGTCACTTCAAGCACTGTCACCAGCATTAGGGTTCCTCAGAGAGTGACCCCATCAGCCTGGGGATAGAGAAGGGTTGGAGTGTGGAGGACAGAAATGGGCACCTGGTCTGGGAAGCACCTGCCATAAAACATTCCACACCAGCCTGTCCGCCCCAGAAGCTGCTGCAAACTAAACTAGCTGTGTGTGCTGCTGAGATGAAGGAGCTCAAGAGAGTTGCTGGGGTGCATGTGCCAAGTTCCCTTGGAAGCCCTGCGCCCAGGCCGGGCAGTGGAGAGGGCGGGCTGCAGCATCG
>CABHPQ010156357.1:0-16401 GCA_902168405.1 Peromyscus aztecus | reverse complement strand
GAGTGTCTTGTTAAAATGAAAATCCTCAGTAGTTACAGGTGCAGCATGTGGCAATACCACCTATAAATACACCAAGTATTTAAACTTTGATCCTCAAACAACAACTGCTCTATGAGCCTCCCCACCACCTCCTCCCTGAGATCATTCCTGACTACTCCAACATCCATCAACTAAAGGGTGGTTCTTGGCTCAGAAAGAGCCCTCCAGATGTTAGGCTTCACCGTCTCTTTTCTGATTTATCAGTGTCTACACTGACTGAAATATAACATAAGGGATCAGGAAGAGGCATGAGAAGGGGATCTGTAGTTGGTATATAAAATGAATTTTAAAAAGTTTAAATAATAAAAAAAATAAATACAACATAAAGAGTCACCACAAACTAGACTATTGTCAAAGTTTGGTTGTTATAGGAACAGCCATGTTGGAAAACAGGGGCCTTAAAGCATGAGGGAAGGCTGATACACTTTGATGGGAACAAAAAGATAGAGCAGGTCTCTGCTGATGACCAAGAGTCACTTGTCACTGAAAAGACAACCTGGCAGCTTCTAAACTCCAGGGGAAGCCAACAGCAAACTGAAAGGATGAAAAAATGGCCTGCAGAAGAATTCTGAGATGAGCCTCTAGGTTCCACCAATGGCTAAGCAGATAGATGGGTTGATCTTTAATTTTACCTCCAGTAAATAAAAGTGGCACTATGTTGAGAGGTCAGTCTTCCATGAGGATGGAATGAAACAGAGATCGCATAAAGGTAGGGTTGCTGTTGGTCTGTGCAGCAAACTCCTGCCCTCAATTTGTTGGGGAGGAGAAAAGGGAACGGAAGATCAGAACTGGGCGTGAGAAACACTAAATGTGTGACTTGCTTTGTACGAGCTAGGTTTGCACAAGGAAAACTGCCCCCCCTACAAATACAACTAGCACCCCACTGAGTAGTACCAAGGTGGATGCTCCATGCTGTTTGCCTTTTTTGAATCTTGAGAGCTAGAGTTTGATAGCTTGTTGTTGTTGCTGCTGAAGTTGAAGACAAGCATATCTTTAACACAAAATAATAGAGTTTGAAAAGTTGGGGTTTTAAGTCATAGCACTTTTTTTTTTTTAGACTTTCTTTGGTGTTAAAAGAAAAAGGCTCTAATAATGACATTTCGTGCCAAGAGTCATTAGAACAAAGTACCCGCCTGAAGCAAAATGTTATAGCCGAGTTATGAACCTGCAAACAGAACCTTAACCACCGTGTTAGGAGCTGACTGCAGTAATAAAAAATGAATTTGTTAAATAAAATATGTTTATAATTCACTGGGCTCGGAATCAGGGAGGTGGAAAGAAACCTCTGGTGAGTCATTATGATTTTGCAAAATAGTCAAAAGAACAGTTCACTCTGTAGGCAGGTAGAGGGGCCAGTGCCCTATTGTCGTTATTACGGTGTGTGATTTCATTTATTCATGGGGTGCCAGGGATAGGTGGCCCTTTTGTGCTACTAAAACACGGTGGACAAAAGCAAGGGAGTGAAATGAAATCCTGGCCTTAAAGAGACTGTGATAGGAATGTATCAGCCGGTTCAGTTTGGCTGATGACAGGAAATATCGGAAGAACATTAATGCAATGAGCTTTTCCAGATCCTAGTGGGTTTAAGCAATGATTTTGAAGGGAGAAAGGAAAGGAAAGATATAGATTCACTCAGAAGTTTTTCAAGGCAGCATGAAAAGCATAAGCCTACCCAGAAAGTAAGACTCTCACTGGAGTGTAAAGATGAGAGACAATAAAACAAAGAACTAAGGCTGAATGTAGCGGAGCATAGAATTCAGAAGCTCTTTTGCTATGGGGAAAAAAAAGTGTAGAACCTAGTGTAGAAAAAAAAATAGTCTAGCCTTCCCCACAAATAATTGGTCCATGTAATTTGTAATTAATTAGTAGGAAATAAGGATCAAATCCAAGGAATCAGGCCATAGAGAAGGGAAGCAAAATTGAGAGAAGCATGCATTTCCAAACAGGCTTAGCTATTTCTACTTTCAGCATGGTAGTAACACCAAAGCAGGCATGAAAGGAAAGTGGAAAATTACGTGCCAACTTGCTGAACCTCTCATCCCTTTATATATTGAATCCTTAATTCCCACCACCTCAGAATGGAAAGAAAGCCGTCAAAGAGGTGAGTTAGTTAAGATGAAGCCCTTAAGTGGGTCCTGGGGTGTCCTTGGGAGAAAAGGAGGTTAGATCATGCTGAGACACCAGGAGAGAAGTCTGTGCCAGGGCACAGCAAGGATGCTCAGCTAAATGCCAAGGAGAGAGCCTTGACAGAGACCAACCCTGCGGACATCTTGATCTTTCTGAGGCAATAAATGCATTTCTGTTTTTCAAGCTGTCCAGAATGTGTTATGACACCAGACTGAGGGAGAGGAAGATAAGAGAAAGCAAGGGGCCAGGGTAGGCTCACTTGGGACTTAGAAATGACACAGAAACCAAGTTTTATGCCTGTGATGGTTAATCTTGGTTGTCACCTTGACTGCTTTTGGAATTAACTAAAGCCCAAGCTGCCAGGCACTCCTGCGAGGGATTTTCTTGATGAGACTTTTTGAAGGAGGGAGACCCAAGTTAAACGTGAATAGTTTCTTCTAGTGTCAGCCTGGGTAAAAGGACAAAGAAGGAAGGTTTGCTTGTCGCCTGCTTGCTCTTGCTCTGGCAAGTTCATTATTCTGTTGCTGCAGCATTCCTTCACCAGTACTAGAACCGGCTTCTTCAGGATTCCAGTATAGACCAAGACCAGCAGCTGTCCAGGAACCCTCCAGACCTCCAGCACCAGATTGGAACTACTCAGATATCCAGCCTTGGGGACTGAGCAGCTACTAGATTCCTGGCCTCTCCAGTGTGAAGCAGCTATTACTGGACTGCCCATACTGTTGTGGGATCATCTTTTTGTACACTGTGAAGATGTGTCACTCTGATTGGTTTAATTAAAAACTGAATGGACAGTAGCTAGGCAGGATTTCTGGGCAGAGAGGATACTGGGAAGAAGGCAGAGTCTCCAGCCAGAGTTGGAATAACCAGGATGGGCATAATGGAGATGAGGTAACAAGCATGTGGAAAACAGATATTTAAAAATATGGGTTAATTTAAGTTATAAGAGCTAGCTAGAAACAAGCCTAAGCTAAAGCCAGTCTTTCATAATAAGTCTCCGTGTCATTTTTTTGTGAGCTGGTGGCCCAAAGAAAAATCCATTTACACTGTGCCACATCCTGTAAGCCAATCTAAATCATTAAATATATTGTCTAGACTTAACAAGGAAGATTGGCAGCTTCTCCCCTCTACATCTTCCTCCATGGTCCTGTGGTAACTAGAGCAGTCTTTCTGGCTGCCGGTGTTCTAGTTTTCTGTCTGGCACTGTGATAAAATATTCTGATGAAAGCAACATAGGGAGAAAGTGTTTTTGGGGTTTTTTTTTTTACTTGATTTTTTTTTGGCTTAGTCTTCCGGGTCACAATCCATGACTTCTGTATTCAGACATCATCATTTCAGTCTCCCAAGTAGGGCTGTCCTCACCTTTCCATCAAGCCCTCTTGGTGCTGCCCTTTTGTGTGGAGCACTCCCCACCCCGCCTTGCACCTTATTCTTTGTATATGCTAAGTTCCTACCACCTTTCTGGCCATTAGATTCCCTTTTAAAGGCCACTCTTGTGGCTCGGCCCTGAATTAGTGGCTGAATTTCCCCCATCGAGGTGCTCATCATATATTTTACTTGAGATTCTTATAGTCGATATGCTAGACAGAGACAAAACCCAGGTTTGTCTCACGCTTTGTAAATATAAATTGAGGCATTAGTATAAAGTGTGTTTTGGAAAGGTTACATTTGCACTGCTTCAGATTTCACCAGATGCTCATTCACCTGACTGGTCCATTGTATCCATGCAGTGGAGTGATAAATACAAGTAGAATAAATGAGAAAATGAGTGTCTTGGTCAGTGCTATGCTGTGAAGAGACACCATATGACTACAGCAACCCTTCTAAAGGAAACACATTTAATTGGGGCTGGCTTACAGTTTCAGAGGTTTCGTCCATTGTCAGCATGGTGGGAAGTATGGCAGCATGCAAGCAGACATGGTGCTGCAGGAGCTGAGAGTTCTGCATCTGGATCCACAAGCAGCAGGAAGGAAGAAGACACTGGGACTGGCTTGAGCATTTGAAACCTCAAAACCCACCCACAGTGACACGCTTCTTCCAACAAGGCCACACTTCCTCCAACAAGGCCACACCTACTCCAACAAGGCCACACCTACTCCAACAAGGCCACACCTCCTAATCCCTGTCAAGTAGCATCACTCCCTAATGATCAAGCTTTCAAATATATGGCCTATGAGGGCCATTCCTATTCAAACCACCACATTTCATTCCCTGGCCACCACAGGCTTGTAGCTATAGCATAATGCAAAAATACATTCAGTACAACTTCAAAAGTACCCATTCATAATTTATCACAGTCTCAACACTGTTTAAAAGTTTAAAGTTCAAAGTCTCTTTGGAGATTCATGGCAAACTCTTAACTGTAACCCCCTGCAAAATCAAAAAGCAGATCACATACTTCCAACACACTATGGTACAGAATATACATTACCATTCCCAAAAGGAGCATAGTGAGGAAATACTGGAACAAAGCAAGACCTAAAACCAGGAGGGCTCCAAATTCTGCATCTCATGTCTGATGTCAAAGCAGTTTTCAGGTCTCCAACTCCTTTCAGCTTTGTTGACAGCAACACATTTCTCTCTTAGGTTGATTCTGCACCTGATCTGCAGATCCCCTCATCAGGTACCCAATGGCTCTGGCATCTCCAATATCTTGGGGTCTCCAACGTAATCCAGGCTTTACCTTCACAGCTTCATGAAAAGGCCTCTTTGGGCTTCTATACAGGGACACCCCTGACACACGCCTGGCCTCAGGGGCTTTCCCTAGTTAGGTCACAGAGGAAGATTCCATAACCCTTTTCTTGTATCCTTGACTCTAAAACAAGAACCATGTGGCCAATACTTCCAAGTTCTGCTACTTACTAGGGCTGGGACATGGCCACTTAGTTTAATTGCAACTACATCAGCTTTCTGTGTCTATTTCGATGGTTTCCTTCACTGCTTAAGCTTTTTAAAAATTTCTTTTCACCAGTTGGAAGCTTACTGGGTGGGGTGGTACCCTGAGGTCACCACTCCCCTTATTCCATTTAGGATCAGGCTTTTCTTTGAACTTTTTATCTCCTTGAGCCCTGGATTTAGCTCCATTACACTTCCTGGTGCTCATTTTCTCCTCAAACTGTACATTTTATATTTTTCCTTGGTTGCTTCTTTTCATTATAAATTCTGCATAAGAGTAACCACTAATAGTCACACAATAGAGTCAATACTATGCTGCATTGACATCTCCTCTGCCAATGCCATTAATCCGAAACTCTTCAATTTAGCCTCGGGTAGTTTTTTTTTTTTTTTTTTTTTTGACAAGGGCAAAAAGCAGCCAAACTCTTTACCAAAGTATCACAAGTACAATCTCTAGGCCATCTATTAATGTTCTTCTCCTCTGAATCATCTTGAGCCAAGCCATCATAACCTACATTGCTCTCAGCACCACTGTCTTCTATGCTCCTCTTAGTGTGGCCCACTAAGTCCCACTTAAAGCATCAATGGCTTTCCTAATCCAAAATCCCAAAGTCTACATTTTACCAAAAAAACAGCATGGTCAGGCCTGGCATGGCAATACCCCAGTCCCTGGTCCCAACTTCTGTCTTATTCAGTGTTCTATGCTGTGAAGAGACATCGTGACCATAGTGGCAACCCTTACAAAGGAAAGCATTTAATTGGGGCTTGCTTATGGTTTCAGAAGTTTAGCCCATTATCAGCATGGTGGGAAGCATGGTGGCATGCAGGCAGACATAGGGCTGGAGGAGCTGAAAGTTCTACATTTGGATCAGCAGGCAGCAGGAAGGAAGAGACACTAGGCCTGGCATGAGCATTTGAAATCCCAAGCCCACTGCCAGTGACACACTTTCTCCAAGAAAGCCATACTTTCTCCAATAAGGCCACACCCAATCCCTGTCAAGTAGCACCACCACCCCCCCATAACCAAGCATTCAAATATATTATTAGCCTGTGGTGGCCATTCCTCTTCAAACCACCACAATGAGCTAACATAATATGTGTTACCTAGGGGTAGGAGTAAGTGGGTGTGTTACAATTGCACCCATCTTATCCATTCTCTCAGTGATTTTTATGTTGCTGTGATAAAATACCATGACCAGAAGCAATTTCCAGGAGAAAGGAGTTCATTTTAGTTTACCATTCCAGAGGTTCATCAAGGCAAGGAAGGCATGGCAACAGAAACCTGAGACCAGCCTGGCACTCAGAAGCACAGAGATCACATTTCACCCCAACACAGAAAGCAGAGAAAAAGAGACAGAGAGATGGGGGGTGGAGGGGGAGACAAAGACAGTGAAAGCATGAAGTAAAGCCATGCTATAAACTCCCAATGCCCATCCCTAGTGATACACTTCCTCCAGCAAGATCCCATGACCTTCTCAAGCAACGACGTCAGCTGGGGACCAAGTGCTCAAGTACGGAAGCCTGTGGGGGACATTCCTCATTCAAACCACCACACTTATCTGAATGGAAAAAAAAAAAAGAAATAAAAGGAGGACATGACTCTTCCTAGGTATGGTGGAGGAGAAGGCTTATTGTAGATAAAAGGGAGAGCACAGATTGAAGCATCTGGAAGAGTCTAGAGTAAATATGGTTAGACTAAGCTGGGCCATGTAGGAAGAGATGGGGAAGGAGGGCAAGAGAGGAGCTACCAACCAAGAGGGGTAGTCTGGGTCAAGAGGCTGTCCAAGAGATCAAAAGGGTTAAAAAGGACTGGCATGGCCAAAACAGCAGGATTATACAGAGAAGAGCCTCTGGGGGAAGGGCAGCCCAGTCCCTGGACTGGAGAGTTCAAGATAGGGGGTGGGGTATGCCAGTCAGCAGGATCCTGTAACAGGTAGGGACTGAGGGATGCTGGGAGAACCTGGAGGCCAGTGTCAACTTTGGTGTGTTAATAGGCACCTCTTAGCCTTTTGCCCCTGGTTTGAGACCTAACATCACCCTCACGACAAAGCCTTTGGGGCCACAGAGCATAGGGAGATGAGGAGCTCTGGAGTCATCTAGGCAATGGGTCTGCCGCAAAAGTCCTTGAAAATCCAGAAGGAAAGGAAGGAGAGGCAAAGTTAGCCCCTGGAACAGGTGTTCCTAGGTGTGGTCTAGATTCTAGGTCATGCTCACCACATTGTATGCACCTTGGGGATTAGAGGGCAGAGGTAGAGGTGCCCGTTAGTTGAAAAGTGTTCAAATACAGCCAAAGCCCCAAGGTGTGGAGAGGTGAGGTGGCTCACAGAAGATAGAGACAAATGTTGGCAAAGATGGGAAGCAGTCCGAACCTAGAGTATGGCTCCGGGGAGCATTCTACTGCTTTGGGCACAGTGGAATGGACTTCCTGAGTTTCACTGCTGGTGAGACACGGTTGCATATGGCTGTAGGCTCATACTTCCCTATTGGAGATGTTGAGTCCTTGCTTTGCCTTCTTTAGACCTTTTAGAAGGCTCCAGCAGGCATTTTCCAAAGGATAGACTTCTCTCTGTGTAGGTTTGGATTCCCACAAACGGAATGTCACCAGTCAGAACAGGCAGGTGGCGAATCTAAGCAATTAGTAGAAATCAAGGCTCATAGTCTTGAAAATAATTAATGTTGTCTTCTAATCTCTTTTCTCTGGGGGGGGGAAACTTTGCATATTGCTTAAAAGAAATGTCATCTACACCTCACTGTTTCCAGAACCTGGCTGTGAAGAACAGCATGTTTCTTTCAGAGCACTGCAAAAGCATCCTTGAAGGGGCCTTTCCTTTGCTTCCCAGCCAAGTCCATACATTTCCCTGCAGATATGATGCCAGATCTACCGACATAATGTAAAGTAGCCAGGAATGGTCAAGGGTGTGATGGGTGACTCCAAGAGGACAAGAGCCTGGCTTCCGTCACCACTGTCCTCCCACTGCCTGCAGGTCCCTGAAGGACAGTGACGGGGACCAGCAGTGAACGGAAGCACAAACACCTTGCAGTGGTGTCCCATGGAACACAGTCAATGTGGGAGGAATAGTCACAGAATACAGTGGGGTGGGGTCAGAGGATTTTGAAAGAGGAAACAGAAATAGGCAACAGACGAGGAGCATCAACTTGCTGTGTGTGTGTAGGGGTTTGGGTTGGGTTGGGTTGGGTTTTGCTACTCTGAATCGAACCTTGGGACCTGCCATACAAGCATGGAGACACCATGAAGACCTTGGGGATCCAGGCACTGAGAAGAGTTGTATGGCACTGAGTCTGCTCAGGACACAACAGCATATTTCTGAAGTGCTAACAGGGAGCACCAGGAAGGAGCACCGGAGCACAGACAACAGATACTGCGGCAGCTTCTTCCCTCAGTCAGGTGCGCCTGAGTCTGCTTCAGGAGCACGATGAACATAATGGCGGGTTAGAGGAGATGGGTACAAATACCATCACCCTCCAAGGTTTTTTGTGAAACAGTGAAAAAAAATGAGTAGGGTAACAAAGAGGAAATGCCTTATGGAAGTGTGGGTGAATAAAGGAAGATGCACACATTTCTCCAAGGTTCCCCTAGTCACCTCTATACACAGTATCAGAAATTTGAATTTGGGGCGTATCGCGTATCCCTGGTTCTGTCATTTCCACAACTCATGCAAGAGATTAGGAGATTCTCTAGCCTATAATTCACTTTCAGTTTGATAATGCCAGCAAAACAGTTGAGTCTCAACCTTGTCATCCCCGAGAAGTTACTACTTCATAAACCCCACCCCTATAACCAGGGATTCTGGTCAACATAGTTCCTCATTCTTAAATGTAAAATATATAAAAGTTCTTTGATGGTTAAGGTCTTGTGACTTTCAATATGAAACTTAAGATGGGAAGAAAAGGAGTGTTCACTAAAGTAGCAATCACGGCCTGGGGCTATAAAAGACAATTGTGTGTCCCTAAAATAAATCAGGGTGCTCAAAAGTCTGATAATAAAAGGGTTTTTTTGTTAAAAATGTTACATCTGACACTATGAACCTATAGGTAGAAGCCAAGTGTGTTGACACATAACTGTAATTCTAGCACTTACTAGGTGAGGCAGGAGGATTGTGAATTTGAGACCCTATCTCAAACAAAACCACAAATACATGTATAAGTAGAAGACACATTTGAAACAAATATCTGGAAAATAGACCTTTTAAAGTAGACCTTTTTTGAAAAAGATGAGGCAAGAAATAGTTAATAAGTAAGACAAAACAAGAAAACAAATTAATTCAGTGCTGGGAAGATGGCTCTGTACAGGGTAAGAATGACTGGTGTGAAAACATGGGGACCTGAGTTCAGATCCTGAGAACCTAAGTTAGAAGGAGGAGGAGGAGCTACAGCTGCTGTCACCAAGTATGATGGCACATGTCTGTAACCTCAGCAACTGTGGGCAGAGGCAGGCAGATGCCCTAGCTGGTGGAGGTTAGCTGACTAGCCAGTCTACTTGAAATGGTGGGGCTCCAGGTTCACTGAGAAACCCTGCCTCAAAAAATAAGGCAGGGAAGTGATTGAGGAGGGTATTATAGTTTTAACCTCTGGCACCCACACAGGGAAGCACACCCATATGTCACAGACACACAGATAGACATACACACACATATGCACACACACACACACACACACACACACACACACACACACACGAGGGGGGGCTGGGACAGGGAGAGAGAGAGAATTAATCAATCAAGTCCAGAATCCTCCATGTTACTCTCTTGCCCAAAAAGTCTCCCATGGCTTCCCTACAGGTGTAAAAGCACAATGTCCTCTATGATCTAGGGCCTGTGACCTTTCTGACCTCACCCAGTCTTCAGGCCATTGTCCTAACTGTGTCCTCTGCTTAGAATACTCTTAAAAGCCAGGAAGGATGAGCAGGACTTGTGAATCCAGCATTGCATTACAAGGAGGCCACATGGGCTACTCATCTCAGCCCGGTGCCTCAGCTGCAGAGCAATAAGCATGGTTACTCGATGGGATTCAACCTCTGCATCCAGGGACTGCCAACTCTCTCACCTGAGAATGTGCATGCAAGCGGCAACCAGATGGAGAAAACAGGGCCCCAAGTGGGCTGAAATCAGACTGAACACAGAGCAAATGGCCCCACCTCCTGTCATCGTGTCAAATGTAAATTTGTACTTACAGAGAGGAAGACAAAAACTGCATATTTTTCTGTCATATATAGACTCTAAATTTAAGTCCGGGAAAGAAAACACGGAAGTGGAAAGAAGTCTACTTGGGAGAGAAGAGAAGTTAGGGGGAGGAGCAAGGACCAAGAAAGTCTGGGGTGTAAATATGATTAAAGTATGTTGTATCCATGCGTGAACATGTCAGGACAAAACCCACTCGGGTAAGTAAATAGTATACACCAATAACTTAAATAAAGTGGTAAGCATCAATAGCTGATCTTTATCAAAATAAGCATAGCAAAATCCTCTGTCTAGCACCTAATGTTCCTCATGTGAGACTCTCTCCTTTCCTTTCTTGCTTCCCTCTAACAATCCCCCTGTTTACACTTTCATTCCTGTTTCCTGAGCATCCCCCTACACCTATGTCTTCCTTCTCTCTTACCTGGCTCATCCCTTTTCACCATCTTTGAATGAGTGCCCATCTACTGTGATCCTATATTCATGGTTAAGGTCCCTGGTCTCACCAACCAGATGTGACTTTTCCCTCCTGGACCTTTGTTTAGCATTCCCTTTGGGGATTTGCCTCTCCTCACCTGACCTGTTAGCTACATCGGCCTTGTCTATGGCCTCCCAATAGACTGAATATTCACCAAAAATGAAGATGCAGCTTAGGTCACTTTTGCTAATGCAGAATGATCTTCACAATGCTCTGCCTCAGTAGGCAATTGAAGATTTCTGGAATGAGGTTCTGGTTTTCTGGGACAATCTCCAACCATCCTTTGCCTTCCTGTCTATTTAGAGCTTCATCCATTCACTGTGAATGTAGCACCTGTGCAACACACACTACCCAGAAATAGCAGAGTGAAAAGTCAGACTGTCTCCTTTCAACACCCATATTCCCATATTTCCCCAGAATACTTAGAAGCCTAATGACACTGGACATTCTCTCACAGCGACCATCAAAAATGGCCACTTCAGCACTGTCCTCTTTGGATGTGGCCTGCCTGCCGCTGACCCCACTCCACAATTCTCTGGGGCTGCCTCCTATACTTATGTTACCCACTGGGCTCTCCAGGTGTTGAGTTTGCAAGCCTAGGTTTAAATCAAGCCTGGCCTTTGCCATTTCAAAAGAACCTATATTTGATGTTGCTCGGAACAAAGGCCCTGTACTTAAAGCCTTGCAAGTCATCTTTTCTCAAATCCACTCCTCTGAACACCAGCCCTGAGAATCCTGAATGATTTCCCAATGTACTTCTTCCTTCTGAATAGGTGTCTCCAAGCACCTTTAGAAACGGTAAATCACTAGCACACAAAGGCCACATGAAAGTCACTTCAATGAATATAAAAATAAAACAAAATTGTAACATGTGAAAATGTCAAAGCCTCATTAAAATACTAGAAATGTCATTGAATAAAAGCAGCTTGGAGATTCGCACAGTGAAGCGGAGATACCGAGGAACCGCATGCACAGATTTTTAACACATAATCAAGAAGAAGAGAAAAACTGAACTGGGAACTGTAAGGAAAGTGATTTTTGCCATATGTACCCCAAAATGTCGTAAATAAACAATGAGCAGAGACATGTTTTTATTCTTTGCATCCAGCATCAGGTCCCCAGAGCTCTGCTACAAGTCGACAGTTTGTATGATATGGAGAGAAAGAACTCACTTTATTAAGTATCAAGAGACAAGCCGTCCACAAATGTCTGCTCTAATAGAAATCAGCTTCACTACTAATTTGGAGTTAGGAGCAATAGCCCCTTATTAAACTATTTACAAACAGCATTTTATACTTCGGAATATATCATCATAAATCAGGCACAGACTATTGCATTAGCCTCAGATAGACTGTATTAGAGAGCCTCAATAGAGATTCTTAAATGCCCTTCCTGCCAACTGTACCCATAATTCCTTGCAGTGCAACTTAATTTTCATGCTGAGTCTTTCATAAAAGTTCTATCTTGACTAACTCAAATAACACTGTCAAGAAATTTAAATGAAAAAATCATGGCAAGGGGAAAAATTAATAGGGAAAATCAAGAGACTCCCAGCACATCTTCAAGAAAAAACAGGAAGTATATGGAAAGTCAATAAAAAAGTGAGACAGAAAAAGCAAGTTCCCACATTTAAGTTACATAGCTAATGAATTCCCACCAGCCGTGGCTCCTGGCTTGAATAAACACAACAGAATGATGAATGAACATACATATGAATACACACACATCTGTACACAAAGAGCTAGTAGGAGGCATTTGAAACCAAATGGTCATTTACAATTGGACATTCCTGTGATCTTTCCAAGTGGTCCAATTTAATGGGTAAGAGCACAGGCTTTGGAGTTGAACATCCTAGTGAACCAGGCTAGCCACTTTTCCTGCTTCTGTTTCCCTAGCTGTACGTTGAAAACAGCAGTATTGGAGCTGGTACAATAGCTCAGTGCTTAAGAGCACTTGCTGCTTTTGCAGAGGAATGTGTTCCATTTCCAACATCCAAGTCAGGCAGCTCACAACCATCTGTAACTCCAGCTCCAGGGCATCCTACATCCTCTTCTGGTCCCAACAGGCACTGCGACCATGTGAACAAATTCCCACACAGATACATACATGTACGTATAATTTAAAATAATAATGATATTTTAAAAACATAGTGTCCACATGATCTGGCAGTTGTGGGGCTACAAGAGCTGAGAGGTGCAATGCATGTAGGGAGATGTGTCTATTGCCACCATCCTCCATGTGGGACCAAGACATACGGATACATTGAAAGGTCAAAACAAGCGCAGTCAGTTGACTAATTCTCTATGGAATAAGAAACTTTCACAGAACCAAGTCATAAAACAAAAATTCAACGCTGTTGAACAAAGAAATAGAGGCTTTCATTTAATTATTTTATATTTTGTTTTAAACTTTATAATAAAAACATTGTAAATAAAAAATTACACCCTAAAATTAATCATACTCAAAGATTATTCAACTCAGTGAACCTCTAGACAGTTAGAATAGTCATCAGAAACTGAAGCTGTGGTGGTTCATGCTGGATTTTATACTTTCACTATGAAATACATTTTATGCCTTTATCCACCATCCAAAATGAAAAATCCAGGATGGAGTTAGAATTACAAAAACAAATTTATATCCTCTTTCATAATTCGTGTCCATTACCTGTGTTCAGTCCTTTCTCATCACCTAACATTTGGCCTTTCTTGTTCTCTTTTCTACATGTTATACTATACCCACATGGATATTTATTTACATATATACCTATACCATTGGCTAGATACCACATACAAGGAAGAAAATAAGGATTTTTTTTCTTTATTTTTGAGACTGTGTGACGTTACTTAATGTTACACATTCTAAGCCCATTTATTTTCCTTCAGATCTTGTGATCACATTCTTCTTCAGAGCTGAAAAGCATTTCCATTTTATATATATGCCAAATATCCATCATTAATGTTAATGGACAACTAGTTGTTTCTAATTCCTTGCACTGAATAAAGCAACAATAAACATGCAGGTGCAAATATCTATGGTGAGATGTTGAGTCCTCTGAGAGTATGCCCAAGAGTGAAAGAGCTTGGTTATATGGTAGTTCTATTTTAAAATTTTTCAGAAATCTCCAAAATGTTTTCTACAATGGCTGCGGTAATTTGCACTCTCCACAACAGTGAATAAGGCTTTATTTCTCACCATATCCTCTACAACATTTCTTGTCAGGTTTATCAATAATAGCCATAGAATTTACTTTTAAAATCCAACTGAATGAACCATGACTAAAACAGCTGGGCCAGGATAAAATCAGAAACACCAAAATGTTTTCCAAACTGGAGCAATTATTTAAATTTGGTCCCTGGAAGAGAAACAAAATTGTAAAAGAGGCAAGTATTTGTAAGTCAGTTATATGTAAGTCAAATAATTCCTTTTCACACATGAGCCCACAGTGTTTAGGACTGCTTGCACAAGCCCAAGACAGCGAAATACCAGCATGTATGGGGGAATGGCTCCTGAAACACACCCCTTTTGAGGAGCAACCAGCAATCCTTGGTTGCTGGGGGGACAGTCAGTTTTCTTCAGAGATGGGGCCCTTGAGAGACTAGGCATGCTCCAGGAGATGGTCCCCACCAATCACACACAGGCATCACTAAGTGAATGCAGTGAGTTCAAGCAAACCAACCAACAAACAAAAAACTAAAAAAACAAAGCAAAACATGAAGTCATGAAAGAAAAGGAGTAGTGGATAAGACAGGAGAGAAATTGAAGGGGAGGAAATAGAGGAGGTTTGTATCAAAACACATTCTATGCATGTATAGAATTCTCAAACAAGAAAAAAAAAGAAATTCTGAAAAATGACTCTTACCGGCAAACCGTTAGGTTTGTCATATCTGTCTTGTGTTCACTTTCCATACCCTTGAGTGTTGTACCCAGCCACACACTCTGGATTTCCCAGGTAGCATTTTCTGTATTCTCATCCAAGCATGTTTGTCTTTTGATCATCTTAGGTAGTTGTGGAAATTAGGTACCAGGAAATTTTCCAAGATTGGAGGAAATGGGTACAGACTTGAAGGCTTTTATTTTTTTCTGAAGGCTTGTCACATGAGAATACGTGAATTTCAATCAGAAACAACATATACGTGGACAGCCAAGATGGGGGTCAGCTAAGGTGAAAGTCAGGCAACAGACAAGAACCAGAAGGGAAGCAAAACAAGCGTCAGAAGTTCAAGGTACTCTGTCATGAATCAGGGCTCTCTGAGCAGTCGGCAGTTCATAGCAGTTCAATAGATGGGTAAATGAATTAACAGCTATGAGCCGATAAATGGAAGAAAGGATCATAGACACAGAAGCACAACGTGTAGAAGATGAAGCTAAGGTAGGTGGGCAGAAAATACTTGGATATGAAGGTCATCTCAGATGCTATAAGACACCTTCTAGAGACTGAAGATGGCGACAGTGTGCAGCTAGCTAGAGAAGTGCCATGGAGGGTGCCCAAGTATCCCTTTCTGGCTTCAGCAAGGAGTAATGAGCAAAGGAAACAACCCATTGTCTATGACCTATAGCTCTCTTACACTGAATCTCTTCTTCCTGATTTCTCCTCTCTTTTCTCAAGCACTGTTTCATTCCTGGGTCTCTAAGCAGACTTCAATTATTCCACCTCCCGTGTTTCAGGTCTGGTCTCCCAGGAATTGCACTACACAGTTTGTATGTACTTCTCCAGGGTCAGAATTCTCTAGGGCCCACCTCACTGCACTCCTGGCCTTGTACGTTACAAAGGCAGAAGAATAAGAAAAGGGCAAAGAAGGGCAATGTGTTTCTACAGATTGGAGCTGAGCTTCATGGCAAGAGCAGAATGGAGATGCTAAGTCAAGAAAATGATGCTGTGCCTCCTGGTCTTGTTTCATATTCATCACCCCGGTTTTCTATTGGAAGATGGTAGAAGGTCGATGGTGCCCCCAAGATGTCCTCTTAGCTCAGAACTACTCAAGCTACTGTAAGCTTACTAAAATTACCTTTGCCCACAAGGTCATAACTGTCCTGAAAAGCAGACTGATAAGTGGCTAGTACAGAGGTACAGGGCACAAACCTTTTGTCTCAATTCAGGCCACCTGTGAAGACCATGCCAATTCCACAGTGTTCTGCAGCACTGGCTGATCCTCAGTTGCTGATTCTCTGTCTCAAAGACTTGTTTCCATGGAACCCAATCTACAACAGACACCATGTATGCAGACATACGTCTTATGACTTACATTTAACATGAAACATACACAAGCTCCTACAGTTTGGATAAGTGTCTACAAAAGTCCTATAAATCAAAGGTGTGGTCACCAGCCAATGATGCCACTAGGAGGTGGTGGAAGCTAGGACCTGGTGTGTAGTGGGAGGAAGTTAGATTTTTGATGGTTTACACTTGAAGAGGATATTAGCACACCAGTCCATCCTCATCTCTCTCTGCTTCCTGGATGCCATGAAGGGGTCAGCTTCCTCCACCATGCTCTCCCTATCATGATGCATTACCCAGACACAGGTCCAAATGCCCAAATGCCCAAATGCCCATGGCCTTAAATGACAACTAAAATAAACCTTTTGTTGAGGGCTAGAGAGATGGATCAGTAGTTATGAGCACTTGCTGCTCTTGTAGAGGACCCAGTACCCATATCAGGCAGCTCAAAA
>CABHPQ010156356.1:23957-52393 GCA_902168405.1 Peromyscus aztecus | reverse complement strand
TCTTAATAAAACCCTATTGCCTATTAAATAGACTCACATGGATTGATCTTAATAAGTGGCACCCAATGTGGGGCAAGAATTCCCACCCAAAAAACCTGAGAAAGCTTTTAAAAAAGGGCTCTAAAATGGAGCCAAGAGCAGCTTCCTAATTCATATCACTCATGGCGGGCTGCGGTACAGAGACATGTCCCCTGGCTGCAGCGTGCTTCAGAGGCAACATGGAGGACTCCCAGAGTCTCTGATGGGCCAGGTCATGATACAAAGAGGCTTCCCCCAGTTGCTGCCTGCTGGTTTAGGAGCACAGCTATGGGCTTAAATACCACTTAATACTACTTCCCAGAACTGGGAAGATAAGCAAGACTCGCTGGTAGCACCATGTTAAAAAACCTAGTGGGGCGGGGCCAGTAGCCAGTGCTGCCGCCACCTTGGTCCTAGCCATACTGCAGTTTAAAGCAATGATCAGAAGGTATAGACAATCATAAAAAAGAAATCCATAGTTTTAAAATAATAAAACAAAGTCCTTAAAAGGCAGAATAAAATAATTTAAAAAAAAAGCCACGTAAAGACGGAAATTACACAGAGAGTCTGGATTATAGTGTCTTTAGGATTTTTAACTGCAGAAAGACATTTGCTTATAAAGGCTACTCAGTTAAACCAGTATGTATATTTTAAAGGTATCTTGAATTCAAAATTTATGTCTAAGGATATGTTGTTTTGGAAAAGAAGTTCTGCTTTTCTTTCCACAGAAGATGAGAATCTGTGGATTCCTTCCAGGTTAATATGGTTCCATCAAAGAACCCTGAGAGGTCTCCAGATGATCCAACATCCAGAAGAGCTTCAAGGCAACTGGCTCAGAGAATACAGCCGCACAGACTACTCCAGTCAGGGCTTGACCATAATCCTAAAATTTTCTTTGTGTCCCCATAAGACTACCAGCACCCCCAATCAGCAGGAAGTAACCTAGAAAACTACACCCATATTCCCAAAAAATGGATTATGGATGTTTGTCTTTGTTTAGGGGTTTGGTTACAAATTATTATTGGTCATAGTCAATCTCTTTCTAAAGAAGAAAAGGGGATAGATATGATAGGATAAAAGGGTAGATTATTGAATCTACTTTTAAAAAGCAACAATTTATTTGAAATGTTTTACATTACTATGGATTTTAGTTTATTGACAAAAATTTAAATTTAATTTTGTTATACTGTATGTATATATTTTATTCTTGTTTAGGGTATTATGTTTATGCAACTCATTTAAAATTGTAATTTATCATTAAGAAATACAGATTAATAGTAATCTACATTAATCAAATTTATAGTCACGTTAGTTAAGTTTTTTAGGTATCCATAGATATATTTCAATTAGGTAGGTAATCTTCAAACATTTCAAGACCTTCAGAATATGGCATTTAAAATGTTTTAAAAATTTAGACTTTTCTGGACAACAAGACATGTCTGCTCCTGGCAGCACCAACTTACTTCAAAGAGGAAAATGAGCATCGAAGACACTCCACATAGAATTTATCTTCTTCTTGGCAAAACTGGCCATTGGGCCGAGAAACTGCTCTTGCCTGGACTGATTGATAATATGTTGTATAAACTGGACATACAGGACCCATAGGAAAATGACCAACGAATTTTGCCAAAACAAGACAAAATGGTCCTTCAGGTTCTTGCTCCATGGAGGAGACTGCCAGACAGTCTGTAGCACATGGGGAGAAGCAACTGAGAGACTCTAGGCCTATAGGTTAAAGATGGATGCCCCAATGTTACAGAGGAACTTTGGATGACTGTCCAGGCAGCCAGATGTCTCTGTCATTTTTAGTATTATGAAAGTTGCTTACAATGCACTTTCTGTTTACTTAGCTAATATTATATCCTTCTGGGGGTCTTTGATGGAGTTGAAGACTAGATAGTTATAATTATAGCTTTCCTTAGTCATGATAAAAGATAAATTAGATATAAAACTTGAGACTCACAAAAATAGGATAGATGGTAGAATATTTTCTAATTTTGCCAAATATAAATAGGCTAGATATTATAACTATAATTCTTGCTTGATAGCTGTTTTGTTATACGTAATTTTACTATGTTAAAATTAAAATCCTCCTTTTTGATTAGACAGAAAAAAGGAAGCACTGTGGGGTGTCTTTCTGTATACTGTGAATATCTGTTGCTATGACTGGTTAATAAACAAGCTGCTCTGGCCTATGGTGAGTCAGGTTATAGCCAGGCAGGAAATCCAAGAGAGAGACAGGAAGAAAAGAGGCAGGGGCAGAGGAGACACTAGCCTACCACCCAATGAGTAACATGCCAGCAGACTGGTAATGCCACAGTCTTGTGGCGATACATAGATTAATAGAAATGAGTTAATTTAAGATGAAAGAGCTAGCCAGCAAGAATTCTTATCCACAGGCCATACAGTTTGTAATTAATATTAAGCCTCTGAGTGATTATTTTATAAGCAGCTGAGGGACTACCCATGAGAGAGATTTGTCCTGACCACTGGTGGGGCGAGACACAGGAAATCTTTGGACTACAGGGGTCTGCAAATGAGCACTGAGCAGTGGGAATCCTTGTGAGTCTTAAATGATGATTGGATCAGGCAGTTCTGAGGAACATTTGACTAATGGTAAAAAAGACTGGATTAGAGATGATGTGAAGATATAGAATTTAGTCTTGCACTAGCGTGGGCACAAGGACCAGCAAGTGGCACTACACATACTTTTCTTCCTAAAATTTAAGATGTCACCTTTACTTATTTTTGCTCCTCTGCAATTAGAAAGTAAGTTCTTTGAGATCAGTCAGTTCTTTAGTCCCAGGACTTGCACATGATAGGTGTTCTATAAAAATTTGTCAAGTGAGTAGATGAAATGAAAATAACTATCAATTTATCAAATGAAGATCAAATTAGGCACTTTGAAGAAAAAAATTAATTTGCAAATGTTTGGAAAAGAAAAGGGAAACTTTCTTCTAGAGAGTCAAATTGGGTGAAATGCAAAAATTTAACAAGATATCAGTGTCTGTCTGTTGGATTCATGACTACTCAGACTATCAGAGGACTGTCCCTTGCTGCACTGGGTTGAAGAGGTATGGACTTCCTTTCTGGCTCTACCCAATATGTGAAATGCTGTGATTAAGGTACCAGAGCAAAATCCTCATATATTGCTTAAGAAAATGGAGGGATTTAGAAAGTCTCCTTGTCTTTAGAAAGTCTGGTTTCATTTGAATTCAGCTTCTTAGAATGTTGTTTTTGATGCCATTTCATCCAGCAGAAACCAGTCTGGTTCAAGAGTGACGGATAAGAAGTTAGAGTCATAAAGCCTGGAGCAGCATTGTTAAATGATATATGGTCCAAGATCTTGATTCTAATAAAGGATCTGTGAACTGCAAGCAGTCTTTGGAAGTATCTTGGAGAAAGATGGCTGAAATATGTTTGTCTTTAGTTGAAAAGCCAATCCATAAAACCATAAGAGTTCCTAAAATCTTTAGCATTTCATGACTGGCTAGGAACAGACGCTCCAGCATCCTTGTCTCAGAGCCTGGGATGTTAAAATACCATCAAGGTCCTTGGGTAAACTGATATTTTCACCTCATAAAAATACCTTTGCATGTTCACCTGAGAAGGAAAAAGTGACATTTTTTTTTCCTGGTGGCTCTCATGAAGAATCCCAGTACCCCTTTCAAACGGAAGAAATGGCACAAAATCTTCATTTCCAGATGCTTGGAGATGGAAGGAAGGAAATTAGCCACGATTCCTTCAACAGTGTATCTTTTTCAAAAAGTATAAAATTCTATGTACAACCATGTGTACATATGGACAGATATGTCCACATTTTTTTTTTAACTAACTCTCAAGCCTCCTCCCTCCCCCTGCCTTCTCTGATTCCCATTCTTCTTTCAGATTATATGAATGCAAAAATTCCAACCGGAGTTCGACGGTTTTTGGATATCAGGGAACTATCCTGAACTTCTTATGTGCCAGTTCTCTCGGACTTCCTGAATACTGTAAAAGATGTCCAGCTTTTAAAAGTGTGTATGGGACATGCCTGTTTTGTCTCTGTGAGGACTGTCAAAGCCTTCCCATCAGATTGGCTGATCTTTCTGTGACATGGAGATTAATATTGGGAACCTCAGTTCCGAGGTTAGCCCTGAATATTTTAAGCGTTTGTGGCCCCTCAGCTGTGGAGCAGTGTCAGTTATTTTCCCACCGCTCTTGACATCTCAGATGCTAAGTGCCCAGTGACAGCCCGTAGAGGAGGTTTCCCCATAATCCACCTTTATCCATTAACAGACACTCAATCACTAAAGTGCTTACTAGACTAAACATATTTATCCAACCAAATCACACTTTACAATGCGAATCTGCCAATCAGACTCCAGCTATTAACAGGGAACTGCTTTAAGGGGATTTTGGTGTTTGTGCTGTGAAGAGCCTGCTTACCTCCAACAAACCACTAAACCAAATTAACATAGCTGTGTCCCCATAAAAGAAACCAGATATCCTGTTGTGAAAACAGAGAGCGTGGTGGGACAGGCTTCCTTTGATGGCTAACAGTGTGGCAGACAAGGCTTCAGACTTGAAATCTGGCTACCACAGAGTCATTAGCAGCCTCCAGCATCAGGCTTTTGATAACTTTAAAAGCAAAATAAAAATGTAGTGTTGGGTAACTCAGTAAGTCGTCAACGTACTCAGTTACTATTATAACTGCAATAAGTACTGTAATTGTTGGATAAGACTCCTTAATTCTAATTGCTCCTTCAACCGAGATCATGTTGTAAAAGTGCTTGCATTAGCCAAAACTCAAATCCAAGACACACAAATGTGGTAGTAATAATAATTCTTTTTATTGGCCTGGCAGAGAGGAAGAGAACAAAGCTTTAAAAACTTCAAAGTTCTGACCGGGGGAAAAAAAATCAGAATTGGAGAAACTCATATACTCTTTGCTCCTTTATTAGACCGATATTTACTAAGTGCCATCACCACTAGTTAAAGCACTGGCATGTTTTTCTTGTCGCCTGTGAGGTAGTTACCCATCCATGCCGCTGGACTAATTTAACATTTCTGTCACAAACTACATAGGCCAGTCCTTTATATCTTCACTGTGAATGCCTAAGCACTTCAGACTTATTGGTATTATACCCCCTTTAAATAACAAGATTTTAAGGCAGCTTTGACACTTGGTAGGGTTGGAGGGAATTTTCCTTCCATTTAGCTAGCAACAGAAGAAAAGTAGAATTTGCCCAGGGTTAAGCTACAGACACAAAGTAAATAGTAATTCATAAAATAATAGGCCATTATGTTGTGCAGAAAAAGCCTGCTACTGTATCTCAGCTCCACACTTGTGGTCCTAAAATGAAATATGAATTTCCAGTCTTCACTGTTTATCAAAAATAATGAGCACTTTCTTATTTTAGCAGACTTTATAGGCACTTCTGGGGAAAATATTATGTGCAGCTAAAACGGGTTTATTTTGGAGGTCACTTTTCACTCTGAAATAATTTCCAAAGGGAATAAACCATGGCATGGGCATTTTCCCAAGGATTAGCTGAATAACAATGTCAGACTGAACTAGAAAGTTGTCATGCAACAGAATGACAGAGTTTGCTAGAAATATTTTAGGATCATGGGTATATTACTAAAGCAGGAATAATAAATTAAGGTTCCTGTTGTAGTTATGTTTAAGCTTTATTTACTATCACCATTTCTTGATGTAATGAGTTGGAAAAGAGTCACAAGATAAAGCAGGGCATATTTGGAGGCTAGGTGTTTTTTTCTGGAAAATGTGTGTGAAACAGTCTTGATGGCCTACTCAACGAAAGAACAAAATAAAAACAAATAGGAGTGTTGTGTACATTTGATGACATACAATTTTTCACAATTTGCATTGGTAATAGAAACACACTTGTAAATATATTATTTATGTCATTGCACACCAAATAATGATCTTGTAAAATTACCTGCACTGTGTATGAAAAACTACTGAAACTGAGATCGGAAAAATGAAAAAGATTATGTTTCACAGACAAGCAAGGAATAGTGAAAATATTGATCAAAACCATAGTGGGTAACAATGTTATAGAGTTTAAGCTTTGCTTTAAAACTATTTCTTCCAATTAAGCTATTATAGAGAACAAACTTTATAATTATAATCACACACACACACACACACACACACACACACACACACACACACACACTCTACTGGCCACTCACTATTGCAGGCTAGATTTTGAAATTGCATTTTTCTAGCAATGGTGTATATCACCTAGTGGAAGCCTGGATAATATAGTTAGTAAATAATATTTATTGATGTGGATGCTAGAGAGGAAATATACTTCACCTTAGAAGTGTGCATGGTATGGAATAATCAGATTTTATAAATTCTTTGCAAGAAATAGATAAATATGGTATGCAGAGGAGTAAAGAAACAGAGAAGACAGGCCCAGAAAGTTTCCAACACTGGATTGCAAATTGCCATCGACAAAACCTGTCATTCATTTCTTAACACTTTAGTGCCTAATATTGTTCAAGGAGGAGGCTTGCAAATGTTTGTTGGCTAAATAGAAAGGAAGTTAACAACAGATTTAGAGGGAAGGGGACCCGTGGGTTGTCGAGGTGGATTTATCCTCCAAGCCATTGAAGGATAAAAACTACAGGGCACTAAGTGGGTTAGGGCTCTGATTGAGAAAACTTGTCCTTCTAAGCTTTAACTCAATGAAAGGCAGACAAAAAGGTACATTAAAAACAATAACAACAACTGAATTTAGTACACATACAAGGAACACTAAATAGACTTGAGCAGGTTGTACTTTATGTATTTAGGCATATGTATGTGTGTGAGAGCATGCATGCATGTGTATACACAACACATGCACATACACACACCCACACATTTAACAATTAAAGAAAAAGGAAAACATGACAGTGAGAGGCAGCAAACAGGTTATATGGGAGAGAGTGAAGGGAGGAGAGGGAAGGGGGAAATGGTCTAATGTTTAATTAAAGAAAAAGCTAAATTTAAATTAAGTCAGTTTAAAAATACAAAGTGTCCCACCCTCCTCGGTATTTCTTTGTAGTATAGAAAGCAAGGCTACTTCCCATCAGCCTGGATTTACTTCACTCCCTAGCTGGTGTAGGAGTTTCTTCTGCATCATCCTTGACATGGATCTAATGAGAAAATGATTTGTGATTGAGGAAGAAAGTTCAGATGTAAAACCTTGCTTCAGCATCTCACACTCCAGATAAATAGGTACCTTAGAAGATGCTCAGGACCGAGACACACGTCAGCTGTGGAAATGGAGACCATTGTGGGTTTACATTTGGCTTCATCTGTTGCACACACCCGGGTACAGCATTATCATCTGCCAAAATCCTCCTTCTACCTTGCAGATAGAAATATCTGTACTAAAAAAAAAAAAATGCATTAAGCGTTTTTTTTTTTTTTTTTTTTTTCTTTTTTCATCTTTATTTTTCCCACCTGATACTACTTCAGATCCAAATTCTAGTAGCTCCATCCCTTGTTGCTTCTAGTTCCTGGTACCAAAAAAAAAAAAAAAAAGTTTTTGACCTTAATTTTCAAAAGCTGAATGTAGGAGATTTGAGGAGTTGTCAAAAAAAAAAAACTTAAAAGATCTGAAGATCAAGGGTGTGATGGTTAATCGTGATTGTCAACTTGATGGGAGTTGGAAAGAAATCTCTGGACACGTCTGTAAGGGACGGTATAGAGTACGCTAACTGGGTTGGGAAGATTCAGCCTGAGCGTGAGCAGCACCGTTCTTTAGGCCGCAATTCTGTACCAAATACCCAAAAGAAAAGCTAGCCAAGAAGCACTCACCACTCTCCGCCTCCCGACTGGATGCCATGCGCCGAGGCAGAACGAGTTCCCTGTGATTGGAAGCCAGAATGAACCCTTCCTTCCTGAACTTGCTACTTGTCAGTTGTGCTGCAAGAATACGAAAAGGAAACGACAAGAATGCATTTCTCTAGCCTGGAAAGCAGGAGGAAAGAAAGAAGTTTCCAGAGCACAGACCTTGGAAGATCTTGGGAAGAGACGCCCTATGCCTTAGAAGTAGTTAGATTCATGGGGATTTGGTAAACAGAAGCTAGATTTATAGACTTTAAACACAGGGAATTCATTTCAAGGACCAGAGGAAGGCAGGCTGTGGAATGGGTAGATGCATAGAGAGCCACAGACATTAGGAAGGATAGGCTGACAAGCATGGCTGGATGGTGAAGCAATCCAGCTTGTGCTGAAGCGATCATATAAACAGGAATGAGCGCCACATTAGCGTCTGAGTGGACTGATGCGGGGGACCGTTAGAACAATGGGCATTATACACAATGCCCGCCTCAGGGGATAACTGATAACAAAGACCAGACAGCCTAGGTTTTCTAGGTCTTGACACTATGTACTCACAGGGACGCTGGAACACAGTGGTTTGTGATTCACAGGTAGAATGAGGAAGCAAAGCCCAAGCTGGGCTGAATTATTGAAGGAAACCTTCAGATTATACTGCTTGTCAACCGTGGATTTGTAGAGTCCAATTTATGCCATCGATAGCTCACTGGTATTTCTTTCTTTCTTTTTTTTTCGAGACAGGGTTTCTCTGTGTAGTTTTGATGCCTTTTCTGGATCTCACTCTGGAGACCAGACTGCCTCGAACTCACAGAGATCCACCTGGCTCTGCCTCCCGAGTGCTGGGATTAAAGGCCTGCGCCACCACCACCTGGCACTGGTGTTTCTAAAACCATAGAAACAGTACATCTGGCCAAGCAAAGGAAAAAAATTCACCCCACAGCCCTCCCAATCTTAGATATATGAGGCCAAATACACTACACTGTGGCTGTCTTTGGCTGCCCACAAATCTGACCTGTAGATGAGTATTTCCCACTGGTTCAGAGGCCATTAGGTAACAATGGCCTCATCTGAGGTTGGAAACACAGAAGAAAGGGCGATTTTACTTTTACCCGCTTAATTTTCATATTAAAATTTTATTAAAAAAACAAACAAACAAAAAACAAAACCACGAAACCAACCAAGTTTCCCCCATTATGACTCGTCCTCAACAATGAAATGTCTTTTCAGAACTCTGGTCCAGGGACAACTTGATTTTTTTCTTTTTCTTTTATGGGTTGGTTTTATTTTAACATCACCCAAGCAGCTCTAATGATGCACGCAGTTACAGAAATCTTGGATAGGGAGAAAACCCTAGTAACTCACAAATTATGTTAATCCAACAACAGGCCATTCAGTGTTGTTCAGTGACTGGGAAATTATGTTATGGTCAAATAAACTGTGGGCTTTGGTTCAAAAGGCATTCTCAGGCAGCGGCAGTTCCTCCCAGTTGCCTAGATATTATCTTTTCCTGGAAGAACCTAATATACCTTTAATCCTCAAATTGTGGTGTTGTTTGAAAGGAGGAAAATATATTGTGGAACTATCAGTTACTTATTGACTTACAGTCATAACTAGCAAAGAATTTTTAAAATTTTCTTTTGTTAGTGTAGAGATACTTGGAAGAGACCCTGGTAATGCGTGACAGAAAAGTTATCTGTATTTCATAAAACATTTTGTTTGCTTTTTGAGACAGGGTCTTATGTAGCACAGGCTGGCCTTGAAGTTGTTATGTGCTCAAGGATGACCTTGAACCTGATACTCCTGCGTCTACCTCCTAAGTACTGGGATTACAGGTGTAAGCCACCATATATACCCTCTTTTACGATCATTAGCAGTGACATTTAAGTCCATGAAGTAGAATTTTTGAGAAAGGGTGGGTCATTACAGAAGATTCACTGTTTTCATTTTTGTCGTCTATTTCCATGCGGTGAATTAAAATTAATAAAATTGGAAATACAGTTTCTTAGGCTAACCACACTTTAAGCTTGTGTTTGTATAACCAAGATACTCATTCCAACATTCCACGAAGTCTTATTGTGGACAGCGTTGGTCCACAACTTTGACAATTTATCATGAGAGGTGAAAATGCAAATTATTCTGGCATGATTCCATTCTTTCTATTAAAACAGAACTTTTCCATCGCAAGTTTGTGTCAGAAACATTGGGACTATTAAAAAAGGATGATATTTATGCATTTAATGTGTTTAAGGTATCTAACATACTTTAAAATTAATTTCATGTCCTAGTCTATACACTTGTGAGTTCAGAATCATTGAGAGCTTACTGATTTTATAATAAGTGATGGATTTTTAAAAAATTTTATCTGTCATATATAAAATTTGTGAAGATGTACTCTTATAAGCAGTTTGGGGGTTTAAACTTACTTGACATTTTCATATTGAGTCAGGGAAGAGAACCAGTTGGTTTAAAAACACTAATCTTTATGAGTGTTATCTCTAGTTTTTCCTGGGCTTATTTTTGAAATCCAGCCTTACTGCTAGTTTGTGGACTAGCTACTCACACTAAGGATGTGAGTCAATGCATCTAAGGAATGAAGGGATTGCATTCCAAGCCCAGCTCTGTCTGTCATGTTCTAAGTTATAACACCATGTGACAAGGCAGTCAAACCAACTGGGTTGTTATTAGGGAACCATGTATGGATCCTGCGAGACAAAGTGTCTTCTTGAAGTTGGACTAAAAAAAAAAAAAAAAAAGACTATGTCACCGGACAATAAGTATTTGGTGGATATGGCAACTACCCTCGTCTGATTACTATAGATTACATATGTGTGTTGCAATATCACACTGTAAATTATGATATGTCAACTGTGAAAATAGAATACTTTTTAGTGACTTAAGATTTAACTTTAGAGAATTTATACTTAAGATTATTAATGTTATTTCCCCATTTATATCAGTAGAGGCTTTTTTTTTATTTACAGACCTGTTGTCTGGTATCAGTTCTCAAGTCAGACTTTTTTGAGAAGAAATATTTTATTGTTCTATTGCCCAAATAATGACATTTGCTCCTTGTTTTTAAAAATTAAATGCACTTTTATCATTTCGAAACTTAAAATCATATATTTGGCATAGTTAGAAGTTTGTAGATTGGTATCATGGTTTGAACAGTTGCTCTATGCATAAAAGAGTCTATCTGCATTTTCCTAGATATTCACTGTCTTTCAACACACATTTTCTAGGGCCTCCCTGTCCTAAGGCCAAGAAGTTAAGTGAGGATTTGGCCAAACAGAGTCAAGCTTTCTCTAAAATACAGAAATTCAGGATTCACTGTATTTATGCTCTTGGTTTAGTGATGTAGAGTGAGATGATTCAAATTTAGTTCTCAGTAGCACTTTTAATATTTTACTCCAGTTACAATATGTATTACAGTTGTTAACTATTACATTTAAATTTTAGAGTTCTGTATTGATTACTCAAAAACACTACAAGCTAGGTTTGTGTGTACATGCCAATAGTTCCAGAACTGAAGAGACATAGGCACAAGGACTGCTGATAGCTTGAGGCTAAGCCAGGGTTACATGGTAAGATACTGTCTCAACACATACAAAACAGAAAACACAAAAGAAATCACTGGAAGGTAATTAATTTAGATTTAGTTTTGAAATATACTTAAAAGTTCTGATAATAAATTAAAAATCTCTTAAATATTAACACATGATATAGCCTATTCTCTGGAAATTTGTAGTGGTATTTTCAACTGAAACGTACATACTCTTATTGAAGAGGTAGTTTGTGATATTATTTCCTAAACTAATGCTTTCATGCATAGTGATTTTAATGGTTAAAGTACTACCTGAAGTCAGACATTTGTGGAAGATATAATGTAAAATTTGTTTATTTGGATTTTCACTGACCTCAGAAATTGCTATTACTTGGTTATTCATTTCTATTTCTCTGTTTGCGTCTTAAGAATGAAATAAAATGCATACTTACCAATACATACAACCTAGTATATATCTTATGTATCAGTTCCCCAGTGGCTGTACATACATTATCTTATTTAACTTTCACATGAATGTCACTGTCATTAAGGTACTTAAAAAACAAAGAGACTGAGATAAAGTTATAATTTACTCAGTGGTGAGAAATCAACACAGACAGCCTGATTCTATAGCTCTTTCTGCTAACCGCTATATAACTGATGTCCCAAGGAAGGATATAGACTCAAGGATGCTACCAAGGAAGGATACAAACTCAACAATGACTTGTCCAAAATAGGGCAAAAGAAACTTGAATTTCAACTGAGTCTAACTTCCAATAATAGCTTTTTTTTTCTTTTTTGCTATTTTTATTATTAAAACAGACTCAGCAAAAGAATATCTACAGGCCACCAGAAGTGAGTAAGAATGGGAAGAAGGTAGGTGAAAGTCTGTTTGGAGTATCTCCATATAACTGTAAGATGACTATTAACTTGTCACATGGGCCTAGAAATCAGTTTGTATCCATGGTACCTTTCTTTTTATAGCAAAAACATCCCAGAAGAAAGACTATTTTATCCTGTTGCATAAGGCTTATATTTTCCAGAAAGAAAGAGGTCAGTGATATCTGGAGGGCCACAACTACTATTCATTAGATTTACTTGAATGATTTTGGAAAGTATTTTTTATTTGCACATGCAGGAGATTTCAGAGGTTGGCTTCACTTAGAGACATCCTTGAAGAGTTTGTGATGTCATCATGGTGCACAGTACCATCCTCAGTTAGGGGCTGATCCAAGAAACACAACAGAGCTTTTAAGAATTGTGTGACAATTCAGTACAACAAGGACAACACATTTGAAAGGAAAACTGTGGCTGTTATTGATAAATTTGGGCCGGTGATTCAGCAATCTGCTGCACATTTACCGAGGCAACTTGAAGTCCAGGCTAACTGTTCAATAGCTGAAGATGAAAAGTGGAGCACAACACACACAGAGCTCTACAGCAAATGCCAAGGAGTGGTTTGTGACCCTTCACTTGTATGATGACTAATGGTGCTGATCTCTGACTAGTAGGCTCTACAATTGGGTACAACAATTGAGATAGCTGCCTTCATATTTTTAACTCTCTTGAAAGGGAGCTTGACAGAATGAAGAGAAGTGAACTAATATTAGTAGAAACAGAAAATAGCGGAGTTTTATAGGAGATAAGGGATAGAGATGGAATTCAAGGAAACATGGAAATAAAATTCAACATGAAATATGGATCTATTGACATTGCTAACTTTTACTATGCTCCAGTAAGTGCCTGAAAGAAGTTTTTTTGATCTTTAATAATTGTGCACCTATTTGTATATATCAATAGATGCAACGTTTTATGAATGCTTAAAGTTTTTCAGATCTCTCAAGCTTTCGCATGAGCTTCTCACTGCAACTAGAATAAAGGAATAGGGTAAACAATCACTTTGAAAAAAAACCAACGGACTGATTCTTTGAAGAGATATCGAGTAAACATGACAAATCCATATTGAGGTAAAAGTCATTAAACAGTACAAGTGAGTAATATGTGAGGATTTAAATGGTAGACACATTAAACATTATGAGGTTTAGAGTTTAAGGCAGATTCCCTGACAGGGATAGAGCCAAGGCCAGATCTTGATAGTGGGTGAGCTTGTGGAAGAGAATGGGCAAAAGAGAAGGTTCTTTTAGGCTCAGCAAGGATGAATGGAGTCTTGGCAAACCAAAGATGTCTGTGATCTTTGGAGAGCAGGACAGTAGAGAGAAGAGGGCCCAAGGTGGAATGAGGTGAGGTTTACCTGGTGATGATTATTAAAGTTGATGTGTGTGCTATGCATGAGTCCCTCTAGGGACCAAGGAAACTACCAATTATACAAAGAGTGCTTAACAAATCAAAGAAGGTCTCTTCTCATTCAATTTCTTTTAATGCTTTCCCTACCAAAAGGCAACTGAGTCTCACTAGTTCATGATTCATGTTTAAGAGAAATGTTATTCTGAAATTTGTATTCTAGTTCAGAAGTTTCTCAGTGGGTTAAAATTTTAGGGCAGTTTCAAATTTCTTCCAAAATTTTTCCTCTTTATTATAGTTTGTATAAATACTAATTCATCTTAGAAATAACTTATGGGAAGAGGGCCTCCCCCTTCCCCTTTCACCATAGAGCACAGCATTCCAGAAAAACCTCATTTCTGCTGATGAATGGCTATTGGCATACGGAGATCTGGCATGAAGCTGGGAAGAAGGGATGTAGCTGACATGAGAAAAGCTCGAGAAGGAAACCATAATCCCCCCTCAAATTCGCTGCTTATTAGAGGAGCTAAAATGATTAAGCAGCTGGAGGTTTTGATGTATGAGGAAAGATTAAGAGAATTACATGTGTGGAGGTTGGCTGAAGAGCTAAGGAGTATTGCATGCATGAGTATGCGGTGGGCAGGAGGGCGGCTGATAATCATTTGCAGATAATTGAAGGTAAAAGTCCCAAAGAAAGCGAGGGATTGTGAAGGTGGTCTTTAGAGGATTATCTAAAGGTAATGGATGATCTGAAGAAAAGGGGAAAATGTTTCATCAGGAAGACTTTCATAATGGGGAAGATTTAAGGGTAAAAAAAAACAATCTCGTAACAGAAGTGGTGAAATTCCCATCTCTTGACTCACTTAGGGGAAGCCTGTAAAGTTTTGGGAGTGTATAAGGCTGCTTTGGTGGGGGAACAGATTTGGTCATCAAGTCCATCCTTTGTCCTAATGTTTTATGGCTTGATCTCCAAGATGAATCAATTGGTAAACAAGAATTTGGAAACTCCCCAGGAATCATGTCTATCTTATCTCACCGACGATTTTCAAGTAATAAAGGCGCGTGTTCCCATCTCTTCCTCTTCTGATTTCTACACATTGTCCCTGACATTATCATTTCCTAAGGTACATTCTGGTCCGTGGTTGGAGGAATCACATGACTAAAAGGATAAGCAACATGTACTCCAGCAAATGGCAGGATCAAAGAACATTCCTTTTACTGAAATCTCTTTTCCAAAGATGACCGATGTGTCA
The DNA here is from genome assembly GCA_902168405.1 of Peromyscus aztecus. Lineage (NCBI taxonomy): Eukaryota > Metazoa > Chordata > Mammalia > Rodentia > Cricetidae > Peromyscus > Peromyscus aztecus. Next base: position 37,494 of record CABHPQ010156356.1, on the reverse strand, counting down.
TGGGGGTGGGAGACGCTCAGTGTTCCTCGGTGCTTAAACCATGTTACCTCGTTGCATGAAATTGGTCAAGACTTGGAACAAGTCATTTTAATGCTCACAGAGTAAGTAAAGAAGTCTCATGACCATATAATTTCCTGTCCTTTGGGCTCACAGTTTCTAATGTTTTTCCCTGGAGAAGAAAAAAATAATCTCCATATAAGATTTTTGTGCATGTTTCTTTCCCAGTGTTATTGTTGCAAATAATTAGAATTAACCTGAAATCATCAATGATAGATTAAGACATTTTATTATCTCCTTCAGTAGCTAAAAAATTATGGCTTTTGAAACTATGTATTGACATGTAAAAACACACAATGATATTAGAAAGGACACACACATACAACAGCTTCCTAAAGTATTTAGGTAAGTCGATGCCTAAAAACAGATAGGTATTTATTTACCTCTCTGTCTTTGAGTATTCCTTTATATCTGTGCAAGTAATGTGAGGTACTGGCCATATTTGAGCATTCTTTACCTTTAAGGTACAAAAGGTTGCATTTGAACATAAGTGTTTCTCATTAAGTGACTGACCACATACATAAAAACTTAGGCAGATACACGTATGTTTCTGGATCATTTAGAAAATTAGTATAATTCCTTATGACCTCTACCTCCTCCCGCTTCTGACAGTGTCTCATTATGTAGCCCTGGTTGGCCTGGAACTTGCTATGTAGACCAGGTTGGCCTTGAATAAAGATTTGCCTACCTCTTCCTTCTGAGTGCTGGGATTAAGGGGGAGTTACCACATCGGTCCATTAAATTTTTTTTCTCCCCCCAATTTTTGTAAACAGATATTGAAAGGATGTTGAAGATGGATTTACGTTCACACTTTACAAGATATGTCCAAGTACTTTAGTATATCAGAGTATTTTATGGTGAGAAGAGCTGTCACTGGCATAGTATTAGACACTTTAAACATCACTAGAGAAACTTTAATACAGCAGGGTACATTTCGTACTCTTCAAGACAGGGATGATAGATTGCATTTGGCAGTGAATCAATAGAGGGATTACTATGAACATAAACCCCTATTGCCTTTACAGTTAAGTTTTAATTATGGTCCTTACTATTTTTCATTATCATAAACCATTAAGATTATGAAAAAGAATAATCACAATGATAAGAAAAAAAATATAAAATGCAAGCCATTACACATATGAAAGAAATTCATGAGTCAATCACTGATTAAAAAGGAAAACCTCCTTCTATAAATATTTGTTGTGTTCATACGGTAGGCCTTTAGTCTCCTAGGGTCTGGAGCATCATTAATGAATAAAAACAATAAAAATGTTTGTTTCTGGGGCCTTTTCATTCCAGTAATTGTTAACTCTTCTACAATGTAGTATGCTTTTCTTATGTACACTCAGTAGGGGAATGTCCTTGGCCAGCCCAGAATTCAAGCAGTCAGAGAGGAATCAGTTTCTTCATAATGTTTCTGGGCCCAAGGTGTTGCCATGGAGAAATATAAATAAACTCTGCATCATCACTTGCCTTTGGTTGACCTAAAGATCACTGTTTTTGTTGGGCATATAACTGAAGTGATTAAGGTTGATTTAACACCGTTCTGAAACAATGTAAGTAATTATCATCCTATTTTATTTGGGTATTTATTACTTGATTTTTCTCTCATTTCTACATCAATTTAAGATTCCTCATCAATTGCTTAAAATGTGCGTGTGCATGTGCACACGCACACCACATTCTTTTTATTAATCTGCCCTTCTACTTTTCATATGAAGGAGGGATAGACTTATGAGTTTAATACTTAATAAAAGTTAATAGACTATTAACTTTTAATAAATGTTTTAATAAGTTAATACGCAATATGAGAAACTGGTTTAGACAGGATTGAGACCAAATAGTCTAGCTCCCAAGTATGGCTTAGTAAACACTGCACCTTCTCAAATACAGCTGGACTTTCCCCTACTTCTCTGACTCAAGGATGCTTATAAGGGAAGACTCTTCATGTTTGGTACCACTGAAGGAATACATACATTCCAGAATGGCAGAGGCAGTTATTTGTAACTGACTGGTAACTAGTCCCACTCTTGTAAGTTCTTCAGCTAACAAACACCCCATGTCTTTCTTCCTAGGCACCTACCTCCTCACTACTCTTTTTATTTCTTTTTTCCTTCAGGCCATAGACTTTCAAAGTTATTTAGTCCCCATCAAGCACGTATTTGTTTCTCTTTCTTCCGATCCATACAACCCATAGGCTCTCCTATAGCTAGAAAAGTTCTCCGTGCTTTAAAAATTTAAAATGCAAGTCTTTTTTCCCCCTGAAAGTGGTCCTGATATCAGTCATTCATCAGTCCACATGTTTCTTCTCTTTGTTACACACTTTTGATTCTATAATTGAGGTTTTGATAATTCATTATCAATTATTAAATAATTGTATTCTGTTTTGCTCTTTTGCTTATGAAAATTAAACTCTGGCATGTAAACTTCTGATATTTAATTTGTCATAGTTTTTTTTGTACTCACTTTGATTTTTTAAAGTTAGTGCATTAAATTATTATCTATTTATCTCATTTCTTGAGTCTTTTGGTACTCTTTTGAATTTTTTGATGAAGACAAGTATCTTAACTGTCTAATTATATTCCTGGCCTTGCTCATTTTATAGAACCAGTTCTTGTGTAGTCCCAATGGGAGAATCATCTTGGCGCAGGGCTTAGCAATTCTTTTTAGTAGATATAACTTAATTTTTTAAAAACATTTTCCCTTATAAAGTTAAGCTGAGTTGCTAGTTTTTAATTATATCCATACCATTAGAGTGCTACCCTTAATGTATTTACCCATTTATTAGGAACTCTAAGAGCACTTGTTGGCCAACAAAATGGATGTCTGCTTCTTTTGAAAGTTTGTATCTTTTGCAGTTTCTTAGAAAAAGTTTCTGGGGTTTGGAAAGATCACACAGTTCTGAAAAAATGTCTGCATAATTTAGCAAGAATCTATTTGTACATTTCCAAAAAACAAAATTGAAACTGTTCAGCATTTTTATATTTTCAGAAATTATTCTTCCAAGAAAAGTGGCCTCCTCTTTGATGTAAATGTTGAAATTACAGCATCTGACAGATTGTTATAGACTATTTTTACATGGCTCTGAATATTGGGTTATTCAGGGTTCAGGAGAGCAACAGAGGAGAGTCACTGTGAATGGTTTGATTAAATATCTATTGCTTCCATCATTAAAGATTAGAAATATTTCTGTATATTCTTTTGGGTTTTAATGGAGAATTCTTACAAACACATTGTAGATAAATTTTTAGAAGGGTTGAAATAACAGAACAAGTTACAGGAAGGCATAATACAAAGAACGTAGAAAGATCTGATGGGAAGTTTGAGGTCCAAATGTGGGACATTTGAGGACGTAGTTTCCTATATGGGAATCATGTATTTAGATGAAGAAAACAGAGGGTTTAGGAACTAATAGGTTGAGACAAAATATTCTGTTGACTCTGCCTACCCAGTAATTGCAGCTTATGAGATGACCAGTAGGGCTGGAAGCCCAGCTGCACTCCAGTGGTGGTTGGGTCACTGCCAACAACCGCTGGTGTACAGGGTCTTCTTGCTGTGTTGTGTATTAACTCTGGCAGACCTTTGGCATTTTCATCACTTTGGCAGAGAGGGCCTTTCTCTGAGCGTTCTCTGCTAGCCTCTGAGGCTATGTATCTCTGTGGCAGCACTCCACCAAGCCATTAAAATCATCACATTTGACCTTGTTAGTGTTGCAACAGTCTTGGAAGCAGGGAAGATTCACCCAGGTGGGATTTGCTTCCCTAAGAAAAAGTCACAGAAGGCCTAGTGTTCCTGTTCTTTTCTAAAATAACCACCAGACTTTCTTATTTTCATTTACTAAGTGTGGGAATATAAAAACCAAAGAATAAAGTGCCATGAGAGTTGACTTGTAAATCACTAGAAGTAATTTGGTTTGTGTTTTTTAATTAACTCACAGCCAAAGAGAATTACAGAATGTTGAATTGTATAGTTCGACATCCATATCCACATGATCCTCTTATTACATTTCCAGGCACCTTGTCATTCAAAGAAATGAAGCCTTTTATTAATGAGGACCTTAATTACTTCTTCATCCTCTTCCCCTTCTGTGGTACTGGGAACTAAAACAGGACTTCATGTACATGATTTACCCTAGAGCTATATCCTCAATATGATTAACAAGCATATATATGTATATATTTCTTCATATACATATATGTTTCTTCAGATATATACCAGTAATTCAGGCACAAATCATCCAGAAAGACACTATGAAAAGCCTATACCTTTGAATAATACATATAGAAGGAGGAGAAGAAACCCAGATAAAAGGCACAGAAAATATTTTCAACAAAATTATAGAAGTAAATTTCCCTAATATAGAGAAAGAGGTGCTTATTAAGGCACCTCTTTATTATGTATAAGAAGCATACAGAATACCAGAGAGGATCAGAAAAGAAATTCTCCCATGACACATAATAATAAAAATGCTAAATGTACAGAACAAAGAAGGATATAAAAGCTGTAACTTCAATACCCATCTCTTGCCAATAGACAAGTCACCTAGGCAAAAACTAAACAGAGACACATTGGAATTAAATTATGTCATTAAATCAAAGGGACTTAAGAGACAGCTACAAAACATTTCACCAAAACTTTAAGGAATACACTTCCTTGTCAGCAGCCCACGGAACTTTCTCCAAAATTGACCACATATTAGACTCAAAGCAATTCCTATCATATATCATCACATCATATGTGTATATCCTATACAAAATAAAATATCACTCAATAGCTCTAACCAGGCAAGTGGAAGACATATAATAAACACTTTAAGACACTGAAGAAAGAAATTGAAATAGACACCAAAAAAAGGAAAGAATTCCCATGCTCATGATCAATAAGGTTAATATTGTGAAAATAACCATCCTATGAAAAGCAATGCACAATTCCATGCAATCCCCATGAAAATTTTATCACAAATGTTCACATTAATTAAAAAAAAAACTATCTTCAACTTCATATGAACACACACACACACACACACACACACACCAAACAAACAAACAAACAAACAAACAAACAAACAAAAAATCTCCAACCCCCAAAAACAAACAAACAAAAAACCTCAGGCCAGCTAAAGCAATCCGGAATAATAAGAGAACTGCTGGATGTGTCCTCAATCCTATTTCAAGTAGTATTACAAAGGTCTAGTAATAAAATAGACATATTGATCAATGGAATCAATTTGAAGACCCAGATGTAAGTCCACACACCCATGGACACCTGATTTTTGACAATGAATTAAAAAATATGTACTGGAGAAAAGGAGAAAAGATAGCATCTTCAGCAAATGGTGCTGGTCAAACTGGATAGCTGCATGAAGACTATAACTAGATTCATATTTATCACCCTGCTCAAAATTCAACTCCAGATGGACCAAGGACCCCAATAATAGACCAGATACCTTGAGTGTGATAGAAGGAAAAGTAAGAAATAGGCTTGAACTCATCGGCACAGGAAATAACTCTCTGAACAGGATACTGATGCCACAGGCATTAATGCCAACAATTAACGGTACCTCATGAAGCTAAAGGGTTTCTATACAGCATAGGACACCATCATTCAAGCAAAGTGGCAGTCTGCAGAATGGGGAAATTTTTTTTTTAACTAATTATACACCTGCTAGAGTATTAGTATCTAGAATATGTATAAAGAGCTAAAATATCTAAACATCAAGAAAACAACTAACCCAAATAAAAACTGGAGCATAGAACTAGACAGAAAGTTCTCTAAAAGTGAGACTCAAATGTCTGTGACATACTTACAAAAAAAGTTCGACATCTTTAGCCGTCAGAGAAATATAAATTAAGACTAATTTCAGATTCCGTCTTGTAGCAGTTAGAATGGCCAAGATAACAAAACAGATGACAGAACATCTTAGCAAGGACGTGGGAAAGGGGAACACGTATTCATTGCTGGTGGGAGTGTGAAACTAGTACAGCTCCTATAGAAATCAGAGTGGAGGCTGCTCAAGAAGATGAAAATAGATCTACCTCAAGATCCAGCTTTACTGCTATTGGGAATATACCAAAAGTCTCTACATCATACTACAGAGGGATTTGCTCATCCATGTTCATCATTGCTCTATTAATAATAGCCAGATATTGGAAAGAGCCAAGATGTCCATCATCAATGAATAATGAAAATGTGGCACATTTATACAATGGAATATAATCCAGCTATTAAGAAAAATGAAATTACGAATTTTTCAGGTAAATGGACAGATCTAAGAGCAATCATCCGGAGTGAGGTAACCTAGACTCAAAAAGACAAATATGACATGTTTTCTTTTGTATGGGGATGTTCACTTTTAAGGTATTCATATGTATGTTTCCAACCAAATAACTACAGAGGTTAGGTACCTAGTAAGGGGCCAGGGGGAGGAGAGGATCTTCCAAGGAAGGGGAAATAGATCATAACAATATAAAGAGACAAAGCAGAAATTAGAATAGCAGGATTAAATGGATAAGGCAATGGGGATTAGGGTAAATGAGAGAATATAGGAAGGGACAACTAACACTAAAGGCCTTTTGAAAAGCCATACAGAAACCTACTAACCATAGAAGCTTCCCAAATGCATACATGTACGGAAGGGATCTGAATGGATACACCATATAATGGGGGAGACAATGCAAAAACTACGCATCTTATGCCACCAAGGAAATTGTTCAGTACCAGGAATGCGTCACATCTTGGGGGAATCCCTGGGCAAAGGTTCCCATGGAACCCACCGAACATCTCAGGCTACTGCTAATGCTATTGGTTGCTCTCCACAATTTGATGGTAAGGCCCTGTGGCTGAAGACAGCACCCACTCATGTCATCAAACACAATGAGGTTGAGCTGGTGCCCAACAAGAAGCTTCACTCCTACTGAATAGAATTCATAGTGCTGGAAGGTACTCTGCATGCTACATAAAGAGCATAAAGGTAATCTACAGTGTCACTCATCTACAAATCCTGTGACTTGTAACAGTGGCCTGCCTGCAAGATATCCTGGTGCACTAGTGGCTTAAATGTCATGGGAGTACCAAGCACTTTTTGATTGGACTTAAGGCCCACTCTGTGGGATAAAACTCATACCTGACACTTCTAAAGTGGCCAAGAGCCTGGGAAGCGAAAGTCATGAACCCTGGAGGAAAACCCATTACTATTACTCTGTTCATGAAATAGTGATGAAACTATTCCCAACGATATATTGCTATATGTATAAATCAGAGCATCGCTCAACTTTCATCAGTGAAGCTTCTTCTTTCAGTGGATAACAATTAAAACAGAGACTGCAAACTGGACAATTATTCAGTAAGAGACTTTGGAGCATTCAGTCCTAAGTGGTATGCCTTTATTAAACACCTCACCTTAAGGCCTAGGGTTCCATATGGAAGAAGAGGCAGAAAGATTGTAGAAGCCAGAGGTGGTGGATGACTCCAAATAAGCAGTGTCTTCTGAAAGGACCAAGCAGACGCCTTAACAGGCTGCTCAGTCTTCTCTCAGAGATCAGGCCTCAATTTCAGTTTCCTGAGACTAGAGTAAGCAGTTTCTGGGAGGGCCATGAACAAAAGGCATAGTCCTTGCATTCTGCACAGACTCTGACGGCTTAAGGTTTAGCCAATTGTTTACTGTCTGGGACCCCTCACCAACTTAGAGCTATGTGCATGGGTCAATGTGAACGTGCGAGGCCAGCCAGCCTCCATGGCAGCTCAAGGACTAAGCCTGGGACTTGTCCAGGCTTGCCCTAAAATGATAACTGTAACCCCCAACCAGTAAATTCAAAGGTTACATACCCTCACCCAATCACATGATGCAAAGGCTTGTACCACCCTGCTTGCAGTTTTTCACTTTAAAAACCCCTCACCCTGAGAGCTCAGGGCCATCCTCCTCCACCTGCTGCGTCAAGTGTTGGACACAACCAAGCCTGGGCTTGTTTGTTATCAATAAATCCCTGTGTGTTTTGCATCAGATATCGGCTCTGTGGTGGTCTTGCTTGAGGCCCTTGTGACATGGGCACAATACTTCTAGACATAGCAGGACTAGTATACACATGAACGTACAGGGACTGTGACAGCCTTTATAGGCTCTGCAAACTGGGCAAAATACAAACACTAAGCAGGAGATGTGGCCACACACTCACATCCCTAATCAGGAAGCTATTTTCTGTTGGTGACTTCTGGGAAAGAGAAAATTAACTTTCTCCAGTGGGGTGTTATTGGGTTATTGGGTATATCAACCATACTCCAAGGCAGACCCTATGCCTACAAGTAGTTGGCCACATAAAACTCATTCTGTGTTTATTGTTTGTTTGGTTGTTTTTTTTCTTTGTAGACTTTTGTTTTATTTTGGTATATTTTATTGGTTCTTTTTTTTAAATTTTTTTTTGAGAGAGAAAGACAGAGACAGAGACAGAGACAGAGAGACAGACAGAATATGAATTTGGGTGGGGTAGGGGTGTGTGGGAGGAAATGGGAGGAGGTGAAAGAATATAATCAAAAAGTATGTATAATTTTTTTTTAAAAAAATAAAGGCTACAAAACTTTGAAGTGTACCTATAACCCAAATAGCTCTTAAAATATTTCACTATTGAAATATAAAACAAGATGCGATAAAAATAAAAAGTCAGTTCTTCATTTATAAATAAATTTAAATATGTAAACTCCGAGGATTGTTTATGATAAATCACTAGCATACAGCAGTGTGACTTCTGTGTAATTCCAGTGGAGTCAAGTTACTAAACGGGTGTTCCGGTTTTCACTAGTTTGAGTCACACATGCACTTGGCAGGAGTTGTTGGTCTATAGAGTTTAATTGCATGTTCTCCTCATGAGGATTTGGGGACCTGGTCCGTCTGGGTGCTGTGCACAGCTCTACTCCAAGTATCATGCTTCCCTCTTCCCAGAGCCAAACCGGCATCCCCAGGACCTTCTTTGATCACGTTGCTTTCCTACAGCATCACAGTTACCCCAAGGACCCCCACTACCTTTTTTGTTACCACTGCTTTCCCACCTACAGCATCACAGGTACCCTGAGAGGATGAGCCTGCTCTTTGTGCTCCTTTTCATGAGTTGCTTTTGGGGACTTGGAGAAGTGGATAGAAGTCCACCAGTAAGAAATCTGAAGCGAGTTGCTGAGAAATAGTCATTCCGGCATGCAGGAGATGGAATCCATGACAGGGATCTGCCATTGGATGACCGTTTGCCATGCTCCTGGCTCACCACACCATGGCTGACATCAAGCTCTTTGTTCTTGGCTGAATGTCTAGCAAGGGCCTCTTTACCAGTCTCAGGAGGACAGGGCTGGGTAAGTCAACTCATTTCAAATTCAGTCCCTTAACCACCTGTGACTTTGGAGAAGGGTAGATGTGCTCTTTCTATATTACCTGCCAGTCTTCAATTCTACTCCTGTTATGCATGGGAGATAATTTTAGTATGATCCTCATTATATACATACATTACAGTCCAAATATAAGATTTCTTTCCTTTCTTTTTTCCTCTTGGGGTGTGTGTGTGTGTGTGTGTGTGTGTGTGTGTGTGTGTGTGTGTGTGTTTGTGTGCATGTATGCATGAGTACAGGTGTGAGCATGTATGCATATGTATGTGTGGAAGTTAGAAGACAACCTCCATTGCTGTTCTTTTAGGGGCCTTCCACTTTTTGTTTGGGAAAGCATCTCTCATTAGCTAGGCTGGCACACCAGTAAGCCCAGAGACCTGCTGCTTTCCAACTCCCGTTTCAGCAGTGCTACAATGAAAAGTATGCACCCCCACACCCAGATTTTTATATGTGGTCTGAGAATTGATCTCAAGGACTCTTATTCTCTCAAGGCAAGTGCTTTATCAACTTGGCTGCCTCCTCATCCCTTAAATATAAGTTTTCTATCAGAATGTATTTTAACTCAGTGTTGAGATTTTTCTTCAAATAAATCATTTCTCTGGCTCCAAGTAAATACTAGGTCTATATTTTCATTGATTATTTTTTACTGTTTAAGTAAGTATAAAATGTATAGAACACACACACAAATTAATATGGGAAATTTCAAATTGATACTTGAGAAATGAATGTTTTTTGTCTGCTGTGGGATGGTCTGTGTGTCAAATTGCTCTGAATGGTCAATAAATAAAACACTGATTGGCCAGTGGCCAGGCAGGAAATATAGGTGGGACAAGGAGGAGAAGAATTCTGTGAAGTGGAAGGCTGAGGGAGAGACATGCCAGCCGCCGCCATGACGAGCAGCATGTGAAGACGCCGGTAAGCCATGAGCCATGTGGCAAGGTATAGATTTGTAGAAATGGATTAATTTAAGATATAAGAACAGTTAGCAAGAAGCCTGCCACGGCCATACAGTTTGTAAGCAATACAAGTCTCTGTGTTTACTTGGTTGGGTCTGAGCAGCTGTGGGACTGGTGGGTGACATAGATTTGTCCTGACCATGGGCCAGGCAGGAAAACTCTAGCTACATTTGTCTATGACCATACCATCACACATGCACCTATCTTTAAAAAAGTAATAGTGATAACCTGAAGTTTAAGATGAAGACAATATTATGATCACAGAATTTATTTTTTCTGCTACTTTGAGAGGAATAAGTAACAACTAACAAAATAGACAGCTTTCCCTTATCACAGGGAGTCACTTAGCTTCTTAGGTAACTCATCTACATTGTTATAAATCTTCATTTTCCCCCAACCTCCCCCAACCTGTGGTACTTGGGACAGAACTGGGAATCTTAAGCACATTAAGAAATACCCTACCACTGAGTTACATGCAGCCCTTATTTTTCAACATATATAAAACTTGATATTTTAGTTTGCCTAGAAAGAGGAATAATTTAATTTTAGTGTTTTAAATAAACTCTGTTTCTCACAAAAGAGAATGCTACTGGAAACATGTGATTGAATCTTTCTATTCGGTAAGACAAATTGCTAAATGATCTTATTAATAAAAAATCTGAGCCGGATATTGGGGTGAATTCTGAAAGACCAGAGAAGCAGTACAAGCCACAGCCAACTTCACTCACCTTGCCAGCTCCTCAGCTGATCTTGTTTTCTCAGACTGCAAGCCTCTGAGTCCTCACGGGAATGGATCTCAGCTGAACTGCTGCTAAAAGCCTAAAAGCTCAAAAGCCCTAGTTCCTGGTCCTCACACCTTATATAACTTTCTGCTTCCTGCTATTACTTCCTGGGATTAAAAGCATGTGTCTTTCCCAAGCAAGACATGAGATCTCAAGTCCTGGGATTAAAGATGTGTGCCACCACTGTCTGGCCTCCATGTCTAATCTAGTGGCTGTTCTGTTCTCTGACCCTAGATAAGTTTTATTAGGGTACACAATATATTGGGGGACACAATGTATCACTACATTATTCTCTTATCAATTACCCATGTGGAGGCACTGGGTCTGTTCCACCGTGTTTACTGTTTCTTACCTGTTTGAACTAGCTATGTTGAATAACGCTTCCCTTTTGAATATTTTGAACCCTTTCCTTCATTTGTACCAATTTTATTCCTCTGGAATTCTCATTCTTGAATCCTATATTGGTGCCTTGAGAAGCCATGCTATTTCTTACTTTGTAAATTGCAGCTGTGCCCAATTTTACAGCTGGAAAAAATAGCACAAATTTAACCTTAAATTTGTGTCTTAGCAAGTGTTGATGCACACACTCGAAAAAGGAAAACACATGAATATACATGCACATGTACTACACACACACAGACACACACACACACAGACACACAGACACACACACACACACACACACATACTACCACCACCACCTAACAATAATAATAAATGAAAAGGTAGTAATATTTAAGGATCTTGATTTAATTATGGAAAGTAACTGAAAGTAAAAACAGGAAGCAAGGTTGTCTACCATGTCTCATTTGATTGTCTGTGCTTGGCTGATAACACACTGGAAGCAGCATGCTATCATAAAACTGAAGACAGTCTTGCTTACAGATAGTGAGAAAAAAACCACATGCTTATTTCGTGTGGCATTGAGACATGATGTTGTCATTTACAAGGTTCACGCCCAAGACTGCACTACTGAGTTACAAATATAACGATAAGACAAAAGATTTCCGTGTTTTAAGTAAAGTTACAGTTTATTTGTATTGGGCTGCACACCTAGCTCTCCTCGGTGGGCTCGGTGTTGGACACCTCTGCTGTAGAGCATCATTTATTTACTTCCCAGGAAAAGATCAAAAGAAAATTGGGGATGGTGAGATGGCTCAGTGGGTAAAGGCACTTGCTGCCAAGCCTGACAATTTGAGTTCAATCCCTGATACCGGTAGAAAGAGAGAACCAACTCAGACAAATTGTTCTCTCAACACACACACACACACACACACACACTACATAAATAAAAAACAAACAAAAACATGTAAAAAAACACAAACAAGTGGATCTATGCACACCATAGTATGAAGCTACACCTTTGCCTTGAACCACATTGTACAAGAGTTTGCTTAAAATGAGCCATAGATCAAATACAAAAGACAAAATCAGGAAACTCTCAGGAAAAAAAATAGGAGTAATTCTTGATGACATGGAGTTAGATTAGAAAATTAGAAATTAGAAAAGGATTTGAATAGACACATCACTAAAGAAGATATAAAATGACTAAAATCATCTCCAAATGTGTTCAAAATCATTACATTTGTTAGTTGTTGGAGAGATGCCAATCAAAGTCATTAGTTATTGAGAAATAAAGCCCAAAGCCACTCATTAGAAGGTTATAATAATAAAGATGGGCAATAAATGGTACTGAGAGCCAGGAGAAACTCTCTTCTATTGTTAGTTGGAATATGAAATGGAGACACAACTTAGGAAAACAGTTTGGCAGTTCTTGAAAAAGTAAACACAAACAGCATTTTCTCCAAGAGTCCTACTCTTAGGCAGTCCACTCAAGAAAAAAAATTTACCCAAACCATGCATCTTTATAAAAGAATGTGCACAAATATTCATTGCCAAATTAACCATAGTATCTTCAAGTGTAAACCCAAATGTCCATTAACAGCTGGGTAGACAAACATTTATTCATACACTGGAATACTGTTTGGACATTAAAGGAAAGGGAGTGGGGGATATATGTTACTGCACAGATGAAACTTGCAAAACAGTATGTAAAGTTGAAGTGATTGTATGAGAAGAGTTCACATTGTATGACAATATTCAAATGAAATGTCTACTGTGGTGATATTTTGTGTACGCTAATAAACTTGTCTGAGGATCAGAGGAAAGAGACAGCCACTAGATTAGACACAGAGGTCAGGCAGTGGTGACACACACCCTTAATCCTATCACCTGGGAGGCAGAGATCCATCTGGATCTCTGGAGTTCACGGTCACACTGGAAATAGAGCCAAGTAGTGGTGGCACACACCTCTAATCCCAGTACTGGGAAGCACACACACACACACACACACACACACACACACACACACACACACAC
>CABHPQ010156356.1:0-20363 GCA_902168405.1 Peromyscus aztecus | reverse complement strand
ATCAAAAGCACTAATTTAATGATTTCCAATTTTATTTTCTTCTATAGCTGCAAATAACATTTTATGTTTTATGTCAACATTCTATGTTTAAGTCAGGGCTTCAGCCTATGTATGCCATGGGGGCTCATTGGAAACTGTCTCTCCTGTTTATGCCCTTCTCTTCCCTTTGTCTTCTTACTCTCATGAGCCCTTTCTTCAGGCCAGAAGAAACTTTTGGATTTTTTCAGATTTTGCCTGTGCACATCTACACATAACTCATGTAAAGATTTCCATTCTTTATGTGCAGGTTTTAACCCCTCGGTATCAAGCAGCCAAAACAGAAAACTTTCATGCATCCCACAGAAATGGAATGAAGAACATATAGTGAACTTTGCAGTTATATATGTGGAAATTACAATTATAATCTGAATGTAACAATATGGGAAAATGTTCAGAACTGCACACTTATAAAGTTAGTTATTTGGGAGAGGAGGAGAATTAGGCTATGAGGTGATGAATTTACAGTCTTTCTTCTCATCTCTTAATATTCAGTCTTTCCACAGTATGTTCTCAGTAATTGGTCCCTCATCTCCTCACATTTATATAAACAGATTTGCCTAAAAAGCAAATGAATGTGCTGATGCCAAGAGATCTGAAGTCCAGATCAACTTCAAGAAGAAGAAGGAGAGGGAGAGGGAGAGGGTGAAGGAGAAGGAGAAGGAGAAGGAGAAGAAGAATAAAGAGAGAGAGAGAAATAGAGTTCTTTGAAGAGAAAGCCCACACTACCCAGAGAGTTCTTGCTCACTGTTTCCCTGTACCACCTTTTGTCTTATTAAAAAGTTCTCCATGCTCCCCAAGCCCTTGAAGATGGACATTTGAGATGTCGAGATCACACCAGTCTTTTTCAGGTCTATCTGTTCGCCAGTTTCTTTTCTGGGTTTTAGATAAGGTTGTGCTCAGTATATAACCTCAGAGTCTGGGAACACAAACGTGACTTATGATAGTTACTTTTCTTAGAGCTGTGACTGAATACCCTGACCAAAGCGACTTAAGGAAAGAGCTCATTCTGACTCACAGTTTGAAGGTACAGTCCACCATGGCAGGGGAATCACGGAGCAGAGTTTGCGGTGTCTAGTCACATGACATCCTCAGTTAAGAAGCAGAGTGACGGATGCTCATGTGCTAGTGCTTAGCATGCTTTCATCTTTTCTGCAGTCTGGGACTCAAGCCCCAGGAACGATGGGGGAAACATTCAGGGTGTGTCTTTCCACCATAATTTATCCTAATGTAGATAATCCTTCACAGATATCCCCAGAGATTTGCCTCCTAAATGATCCTAGATCCTGTGGAGTTGACAGTCAATATTAATAATCATATTACCCAAGTAACATTTTTTTTTTTATTCCAGTGACCCAGTATAAAAATAGTCACCGTTAGTGAAAGGCTATGAGATTCACAGGTGAAATATGCAGTCTCAAATTGTTGATCTCTTAACAATTATGAAAATATATTCTGGCCCATAGGTATATGTGTGTGAGTGTGTGTGTGTGTGTGTGTGTGTGTGTGTGTGTGTGTGTGTGTGAAAATACAAAGTTGAAGAAATAAGGCACTTAAGTTTAGACATTATCCTTGTGTTTTCTCCAGGGGAAAAACTGGTTCCCTTTGGCTATTGCACCTTGAAGCACATGGATTCTAACAAATTTCAACTTTCCTTATGAATCATTCAGATCTTTCATTGTAATAACATTTAAAAGCCACAAGTTTACTTAATTTTTTGGGGACTGATCTTAGGATTTAGAAACATTACTAAAAAAAGATTTATTAATTTTTGTAATCATTGAACCTATTTAAATTTAAATCTAGGTTAAGTGGGGGAGATTTTTCTATGTGAAGAAGTAACAAGACCTTGTAGGTTTTATTAAACCCATTTTAAGTCATTGTAAAGGTTTTCCTGGCTTTGAATGAAAATTCTATGTGGTCCACAAAAAAAGTGGTGAGGGTTTCCTCACGTTTTCTACTTTTTAAGGGTCCTTCTTACAGTTACTAGGTGCCCACTTCAAAGGCATATTCTGAATACTAACTAATAAAACTAGTTTTTTTGTTTGCCTTTAAAAAAATTCTGAGGTTAAATAGAAAAGCAATAGTCAATATGAATTTTTCTTTTCCACAAAAACATGTGTCTATGCTGGAGTGTTTTCTTGTTTCTCCAACGTCAGACAAATGACAAGCTGGGATTTCAGAAGTTCTTAGGACGTATTTTAATATTTTAATAGGCCTATTGCCAGCTGTGATTAGACATTCAATAAATAATTGAATTGAATTGTTTGGGTAGCTTCAAGAGGGGAACATAATATACATTTCTTTTTGTTTGTATTTTAGAAAATTCCTGGAAAGTCTTCACTAAATAGAAAACAAAACAAGCCATGACATCCACACAGAATAAATAACAAAATCAACATTAGGGCTATGGAGTTTGACTTAGCAGTTTGTACACGCTCTTTTATAACAAAACCTCTGTGCTAATGTGAAGCAGCTGTGGCAATTTCACAAAATGGCCCAAACTGTTGAAAAGCCATTAAGAGTCTGATGTATGTAGAATAAAAAGGTTCATTCAGCTTTTTAAAAGGTTTCCCAATATGGAGTGTTATTTTATTTTATAACCATGTCTTAGTCATATTAAGTTTAAATGCCATAGAAAATTTTAATGACCATGTGGCTGGCTTTTTCTGTGAAATAGTAAGAAGTTTTTTAACATACCTAAAATTCTTGCAGAAAAAAAATGGTACAAATCTGTAACATAGTCTGCAAGTTCCCACTGTCAAGTGTAACACTGGAGATATAGAAACACACATAGGATGAATTAGCATTGATACTTATAGGGGAACTTAAGTGAAATTGAGTCAATCTCTTTACACAAAGTCTGTTGGAAATAATGAAAGCCACTTGCTGTTATGGCCTTCTCATTGGTCTAAACCACAAACGTTGATTGTATATTTCTGAATTTAATGTTCATGGATTGTGAGATCTTTCAAAATATTGGGATGGTTTCCTGGGGATTTATAAATGGTTTGTACCTCCATTCTCTTTCTTGTTTTCCTCTGAAGGTGGTTGCCATCTGGTGTGTCTCTACGCATTTGCATCTTTGACCTGTCCTCTTGAGTTTTGCATGGTCTGTCTTTGTGTTATTCAAATTATTTCTAAAAATAGATGATATATTGGCTCATCAGGATAGTCTGTATTCTACCTGAGAGAGACGTTGAAGGATAACTAAGGTCCCTCATACCCTCACCCACCCCCATCTCTGACCCCTCCATTCAGGAAGGAAATGTTCTCTGAAATTCTCTTATCTGGCTAAAGAAAGGTGATTTTCATGACCGCCCCCCTCCCAGAAACTCACTGAACATAGAGTGAAGTCCCGGGAGGGTACACTAAAACTCAGCACCATCTTACCTGTGTAGTAAAATAACCTCCCATAAAAGCCCCCCTTGCTTTCCGTTGCTCAAAAGACTGTGCATGCTCTCAGAACTTGGCCCCTTTCTTGCCTTTTTTTTGGGTCTCATATATTGTGTGACTCTTCTGTGCATTCATGTAACCAGTTTGTATTGTTTTCCTTGAATTAATTTGTCTGTTGTCATTTTGTTTCATAAACTGCAGCAGGCTTTCTTTAGACTGCCAGGCCCCAAAACATGATAAAGAGACTTATTGCTAATTATGAAAGCTTGGCTTTAGCTTAGGCTTGTTTCTACCTAGCTCTTCTTTTTTTAATTTTATTTTATAATTTGATTTAATTTTACATATCAGCCACGGATTCCCCTGTTGTGGTGGTATTGTATTCCCCGAAATATTGTGCACCGTAATAAACTTATCTGGGGTCAAAGAACAGAAGAGCCACTAGATACAGAGGCTAGAAAATGGTGGCACTCACGCCTTTAATCCTAGCATTCCAGAGGCAGAAATCTCTCTGGAATCTCTGTGAGTTCAAGGATACAGCCAAGCATGGTGACTCACGCCTTTAATCCCAGAAAGCGAGACTTTAATTCCAGGGAGTGATGACAGAAAGGAGAAAGGTATATAAGGCGTGAGGTCCAGAAACTAGAACCATTTGCCTGGTTAAGCATTCAGGCTTTCGAGAAACAGTTCAGCTGAGATCCATTCGGATAAGGACTCAGAGGCTTCCAGTCTGAGGAAACAGGATCAGCTGAGGAACTGGCGAGGTGAGGTAGCTGTGACTTGTTGTGCTTCTCTGATCTTCCAGCGTTCACCCCAATACCTGGCTCCGGGTTTGATTTTATTAATAAGACTCTTTAAGATTCATGCTACACCCTGTCCTCTCTCCTCCCGCCCTCCCCCAGCCCCCTTGCCCTTCCCCCCAGCCCACCCCCCATTCCCATCTCCTCTAGGGCAAGGACTCCCCTGGGGATTCAGCTCACCCTCTGGATAAGTGAGACAGCTGATTAGCTTGATCTGTTTGGGAGGCACCCAGGCAGTGGGACAGGGACCTGTCCTTAGTGCATGAGCTGGCTGTTTGGAACCTGGGGCTTATGCAGGGACACTTGGCTCAGCCCGGGAGGAGGGGACTGGACCTGCCTGGACTGAATCTAGCTCTTCTTTTTTAAAACTTAAATCAACCAATTTCTGTTTATCTATGTGCTGCCCTGAGGCTCGTTTACCTCATCTACGTACTGTCCATCCTGCTTTGGGAATGCTCTAGAATACATAGCCACCAGACTAGCTCCCCTTTTCTCTCTGCCTAGCTATTGGCTGTTCAGCTTTCTATTAGACAATTCAGGTGCCTTAGGAAGGTAAGGTAAAACAGCAGCACATCTTTAAAACTTAAATAAATATTCTATTCCACACCAATAAACTATAATTACGGAATTTTCATAAAGAGACAGAGCACTTATACACCCTATATACTACTATGCAGGCTAATAAGATGCACCCACTTGATCCTACCCAGAGAGTACATGAATAATGAGAACTGTCTGCCAGAGACAGGATTGCTCCAACCTCCTGAACATCATCACTAAGGTGTGTTAATTTAGTAGGGAGTGCACCATTGTACTTATAATAGGTGTATATTTAATCTTCATTCCCATTTTTTAGTGTAGCGCTAAAATGATTGTGATTTTATAAATGGTAAGAGTGATGGGAACATCTTTTATTTTAACTTTCCATCCCTGTGAAAACTCCAGAGCCATAAAGGTGAAAGAAATACCTTTCTATTTGTAACATGACCCTAAGTTATCCCTGCATTTATTTTAATGAAATGCTTTTGTAAATCATCTATAGCTGTTGGTTCTGGAGTCCCAACACACTAGGCTGGGCCACCTGTTCCCTACATACCCGTTAAAGAGATGAATAATGGTGAAAATCAGAGAGAAAATCAATCAATGGGATGGCTTTGAGAATTACAGATAAAGGGATTGATTCAGTGACCCCAAGTTCATCTTCAGGGAACTCGCATGAACTTTGCATTTAAATAGAGGATGGGTTTGAGAAGGACACAAGACATATGCTAAATTGAACAGCCTTGCTCAAGATGAAGTATGGCTGATCACTATCCCATTTCCTGTTCTTCAAGGTGATTTGAAGAAGTCCTTATTGCTTGGGACAAGCTGGTTCCCATGGGAGAATTCTTTTCCTTGTTTTGGCTGGGATGTAATGTTGATAAAGCTCTGCTATTTCCAGACTCCAAGGTTGGTACAAGTTTGGAATAATGACTAGAAAACTTCAAGCATATTTCATAGGATATGGTATAGGACACTGTAAAAATCTGAAAGTAAGATACCTTGAAAACTCACCTGCATGCCTTCAACCTTGAGGGGAGATGAGATAGGTTAGGTTTCAGCAGGCTTTACATGGGTAGTCTTGCACAGTTATGCAAGAGACAAACAGAATGAAGAGCTGGGATACCAAGCTTTTAGTTATATCCTTTAGAATCAAGCGAGAAGGCAGTGTTTTCTGAGCTGAAAGACTTTCTGAGCACTCATTCTATTTAGTCTCTTCCGTCAGTCTGTCTCCAAGTTAGGTCCTTTACTGACGAGCCAGTGGAGTAGTTGGCAAACTGTTTTCTTGAGTTCTGTGAACATTTCAAGGAAAGACCAAACCCAGAGAGGCAATGGTGGGATCCTCTGACTTACAGCTGGTCAGATAGAAGCACAGGACCCAATCCGTACATGCATTTGACACCTGAAGTGACGTCTGTCTTGTAGAAGTGAACCTTAACCTATGGGGTCTGATGCTTACTCCAAGAAGACAGTATCTGAATTGAATTGAACTATCTTAGGACATAAAATTTGAACAAACTTTCACATTGCCCTCATGTTGATACAATTGGTGTTTGATAGAGTTTGAACTATTGTGGAGAGCTCAACCTCTTTTTCTTACATCTGGAGGCCAGAAGGGCTGTGAGAAAGCCCAGTGAGTAAAGAAATAGAGTTTATTTTTCCTTAAGAAACGAGACACAATAGAAATCCTGATCCATAAGAAGTAGCACTGGCTGTCTTCCATGACGACAAGGAACCCTAGGGTTTGGTAAAGTAGCTCTGAAATTCCCTGATGATCTGAGGTTGTCTACTTTGTTGCAGGGCATTCGACTAGATGTCCTGAGGGTGACGACGATGACATAAGATGGTCTTTGAGTTCAAGGCGCTTGTATCATTTTGGAAAGGCCAGCCGTATGTGCTTTTTAACGATGATGGTGAGTGCTGACCTAGTAATGGTGGTGTTCTCTGGCTTCGTGGCTCTGATCACCAATGTTGTGGGGGCAAAGCCAGGAGCCCGTGGACAGCAGTTGTTCGGCATTCAGGAGAGACTTGAGTAAAGCTATTAATTAGATGGGTCTAATGGTGGGAAGGACTTTATTCTGCACAGAGAGGCATATGGACATCTCACCAGTGCTCAGTTGCTAAGCTTTGCATAAAAGAGAAAAAAAAAACAGTGGTCAGTTGGAATTAATTCTGCATATGGTGAAGCCAGGCCATCTTAATTACGGATTGTTTTGACTCTACTTTTGTCCCCCTGCCATCCCAACTTAGACACCTAATGAAAAAATGGTGGATCGTTTTCTGGGAGTAAGGATTGTTTACTTACTCCAGTCTCCTTTTCTTCCTTCATGTATAATATCTGGCATACAATCACGCATTATGTGACACCCAAAGAAGCAGGGCAATATGAAGCATAATCAAGAGAATAAAAAAAAAGAATATGAAAAAAGTGAATAGAAACTAGCTTACAGATGGCCCACATATTGCGATCATCTCACAAAGACCTTAAAATAGCTGTAATAAATATACGAACAAATCTGGTGTGAAAGAACCAGTGTGATTGGACAGAATTATCTTCAGGAAGGCTTAAAGAGAATTAAGAAAGATTTATGCTATTTCATGGCTTGCTAGTTACTAGAGAGTCAGGAGTAACTACACTGAGTTTTGTAAAGAAACTGAGAAATGGAAAATTTGAATAAACTTTCACATTGCTTTCATGTTGATACAGGTTGTTGGGATTATTTTGTGTCAATTCCTATGAGCCCACCCCCATTATAGTATACTTTAACCTATTTTGAATATTTTTTGGATACACCACATTCTCCTCTTTTTAATTCTGTTTTTATTTTTTATTTTTATTTTTTAAAAAGATTTATTTATTTATTATGTATACAGAAGAGGGCATCAGATCTCATTACAGATGGTTGTGAGCCACCATGTGGTTGCTGGGAATTGAACTCAGGACCTCTGGAAGAGCAGTCGGTGTTCTTAACCTCTGAGCCATCTCTCCAGCCCCTAATTCTGTTTTTAAACTTGAACAATATTAGGGAAAAATGTAAAATATGACTTCAAAATGAAATCAGTGAAGCTCACAGTTTTCCTCCCCATAGGCCATTTTTTCTTATCTAGGAAGACTGGTGATATCAGCTGTATTCCGTTATTATCCTTTATCATTATTATTTTATTTGTAATTCTCAGAGTTGCACTATTGCATTTAACTAATCTCTGGTTCATGTTGTTTCCAACAAAAGTTCATCTTCCGTAATTACTTGATTTTGTTCTTGCCTAGTAATATAACTATTAAAATACACATTTTTGTCAGATTAATGATTCTTTAAAAAAAACAACACTGATTATCTTTAGAGGAAGAATTTACGCTGTAACTAAGGCATCCCTCTTTATGAGCTCATGCATTTTGTGAGGTTTAATATGCTTGCCATGTTTTGAACATATTGTAGTGAAAAACTACTTAGACTTTTCATGTAATTGGCCAGTTAGGGTGATTTTTGACTATTATGATTCAAGTAGGAATGGAAATAAGGTAGTATTTATGGGACAGTAGATTAGACTAGACGATGGGATTTTGTCTCAAGTTGGAGAAAGTCAAAGAAATGCCTTAGGAGACTTTAAAATAATAGTAACTACCGAGGACAGTGACAAATGGCCACACATCTCTGTAACTGAAAGATTTTGTTTTCTATGAAGTGAGAAATTTGGAAAAGGTCACATTGATAGGAATAGAAGCAGAGTCAAAGTTCACATAATGTGTGATAGGTTCGTCTGGGTCATCTCTGTCTATGTCCTCATTCTTAAAGAAAATATTGACGCAAGAAGAAAATAAAGATGGAATAGTTTCTGGTTTGTTCCGCATTGCTTTAGTGCTATTTGCTTTATTGTTTCCAGAGCTGTTCACACACAATCCCATACTAATTGAAATTAGAGAATATTTTATAATTCTTTGCATTCTGTGGCTATCCAGCATTGTTCTCAGAAGAGGATCAATTTGAATCTCTCCAGTCAGTTCAGCTCTTTAGTTACCAGCTTCTTGATTTCTTTCTGCTTACTGAAAGTAAGGAAATGAGGAAGGTCCCATCCTGCTTCAAGGTATTGATTATCTTCCGGCTGTTGACTGACACTATATTTTGTATCTTTGTCTTTCAAAAGGCAATGTTAAAGGCTTGAGGCCAGGGTGTTACAGGAGGGTGATGAAAACCTCAAGAAATGGGTCCCAGTGCAATAACTGGTGGATGATCCCTTGAAGAGGAAGGAGAAACCACAGGTCCTTTCACTCACCTTTGACTGCTCATCAAGCAGTAGGTGCTTTTTCTCTGCTATGTGCTACGATGCTAATTTGTTGTCTCTAAACCAAGGCCCAAGAGCAATGGTTCCACCCAGCCGTGAACCAGATTCCCCATAACTCTGAGCGAAAATGCAACTTTTATCTTTGTAAGTATTTTGCTAATAGTGACGAGGAACTAAACAAATACAACTCACAACAGTGAAAGGAGGGAAAAAGACACCTTTAGCTTTTAGGTGATGTTGTGATATTTGCCTTCTTTTTTAAAAATTGAAAATAGGTTTTTTTTTCCTTTCCTCACATAATATATCCTGATTGCTGCTGTTTTACCTTAATCGCAGTTGCTATGCTTTAAACTACCAGTGGCTCAGTTACTGAGACCTTGGGGTGGGGGTGAGGGTGGGGGTGGGGTGGGATTCTGTTCCCCCAGACATTGGCTCTGTTGCTGCCTCTAAGGTAGTTTTAACTTAATCTCTGTTGTTCTGATAAAACTGGAGATTCAAAGGCTCAGGTGAAAACCTTTGAGCTCAGACAGTTAGAGTTGCAACTTGATAACTTTCCCTCTTAGATGGCATTCCCGGAAACCTCTCTCCTTTCACACCATCCCAATTAAAAAACCCAGGCTCTGCTCCTTCCTGTCAATCAGTTGCTAACCTCTCCTCTCTGAGCCCAGGTTAGTTTTATTTAATTAATGCAAATACAACACATCTTTAATAGTTAAACAAATGCAGCGTAAATGAATGCAACACGTCTTTGTCTAGTTAAACAAATATTCCACAACAGATTACAGTTTCCTCTCCTCTCCTCCTCCCAGTTCCTCCCCACCTCACGTTGCATCTGCATCCACCCCCTTACTGTCTCTCTTCAGAAAACAGACTTCTAGGGGATAATAATAAAATATAATAAGATAAAACAAAATGAACACACCAGAATAGGACAAAACAAATAGAAGGAAAAAAGCCTAAGCAAAGTCAGAAGAAACAGATATAGACACAGAGGCCCACCCGTTCACACACTCAGGAATCTATAAAACACATAAAAACTGGAAGCCATAGTATGTATGCAAATAATCAGTAGGGTAAAAAGAGAAAAAATACATTAATAAAATAAAATAAAAATTTAAAAATGAGACAGAAAACAGGGAAAGCCCCAACAGAACATTACGAGACAAGGGACCTCAAAGTTGCTGTTGAGTTCCTTTTCTGTTGGATCTACTGCTGAGCATACAGTCTACCCCAAGAGTAGTTTGTTTTTTTTTTTTTTTCAGTGAGACTCCCTTGGAGAAAAACTAAACTTTCATTAGCAAGTGGTTATCAATAGGAGATAGCTTCTGGGTCAGGGATGGGGCCAAGTGTTCACCTCTTTCATCTCCAGGACCCCTTCTGGTGCAGACTCCCGCAGGCCCTGTTTGCTGCCTTGGTCTCTGAGGGTTCATATGTGCATAGATCCCGATGACTTATAGGACTTTGTTTTCTTGGTGTCCTTCATTCCCTGCGACTCTTAGACTCTTCCTGCTCCCCTTCCACTGAGCTCCGAGGGGAGGAAGTTGGTGGCGACACCCCTTTTAGGGCCAAGTGTTCCAAAGTCTCTCACTTTCTGCATAATGTCTGGCATTTCGTGGGTCTCTGCATTTGTTCCCATCCATGGGAGGACGCTTCTCTGATGATGGCTGAACAAGGCACTGATCTACGATGAACATAGAGACATGTCATTAGGAGTAATTTTATTGCTACTCTTTTTAAAACAATGTATTCTTCTCTCCTATATTGCATCCCAACAGCTGTTTCCCGTCCTGCCTGTCCTCCCAGTCCCTGTCCTCCCTCCCCGAGATCCACTCCTCCTCCTTTCCCTTCAGAAAAGGGCGGGCCTCCCAGGGACATCAACCAAACATGGCATATCAAGTTAGAATAAAACTAGGTACACCCTCTTACATTAGGGGTGAATGAGTCAACCCAGTAGGAGGAAAAGAGTCCCAAAAGCAGGCCAAAGAGTCAGAGAAAGCCACAGCTCCTACTGTAATGAGTCCTACAGGAACACCAAGCTACATAACCATAACATATATACAGAGGATGTAGGTTAGACCCATATAGGCTCCCTGATTGTCGGTTGAGTCTCTTTGAGCCCCTTTGAACCCTGATCAGTTGATTCTGTGGGCCATTTTCTTCTGGTGTCTTGATCCCCCTGGCTCCCACAATCCTTCCTCACCCTCTTCTGCAGGATTCCACAAGCTCTGCCTAATGTTTGCCTGAGGGTCTCTGCATCTGTTCCTATCAGTTGCTGGATGAAGCCTCTCTGATGATGATTATACTAGGTTCCAGTCTATGGGTATAGCAGAGTATCATCAGCAATCATTTCATTGGCTATTTTTTTTCTGATCATGTTTGGTTCTATACTTGGTCTCTGGGTAGTATTTGGTTTTACCCTAGGTCCCTGGCTATCTCGTCTCAGGTCCTTGGTCACTCAAGAAGTGTAGAGTATGGGTCTCATCTTCTGGAGTGGGCCTTAAATCTAATCAGACATCAGTTGGTTACTCCCACAAGCTTTGTACCACCCTTGCACTAACATATCTTGCGGGCGGCACCATTGCAATATAAAGGGTTTGTGACTGGCTTGGTGTTAATGTTTCTCTTTTGGTAGTGTGTAGAGTGCCCTCCTGTACCAAAGATACTAACAGGTAGGGGTGATGGCTCTATGTAGGCACCAGCTTGACTTCTCCATGTTGAATGAATTGTGTAGGTGTTGTCTTCAGCAATAGGGCCTTGCTGTCAGTTTGTAGAGAAAAATCTATAGTCTTGGCAACAGTGTGGGCTGTTTGGGGGTTCCCAAACAACTCAATTAGATGTAACCTGATCCTGGTCCTAGAATCTTCATTTGGTGACAAGAGATGGCCAGCTGGGGCTCTGTTTCCCTAATTATTTGGTGAATTCATTTAAATCACCTTCATATACGTATATATTTTGGAAAGTGTCTACTGTATTAGGTTTCTACACCACCCTTGAAAAGGTGCTTAATTTTAGCTGCTTCTCCCAGCATTCTCTCCCTCACTCCTACTTTATTACACCCTCCCTTGATCCTCAGTCATTTAGATAATTTGGATAAGGGTTTGTCAATCACTGATTTTCTCAGAAAACCAATTCTTTGCTTCACTGAGTCTTTGTAATGTTTCTTTTTTCTATTTTACTGATTGCAGCCTTGAGTTTGATTATTTCTTGTGATCTATTCTTTTTGGGTGTGATTTCTTCTTTTTGTTCTAGAGCCTACAGGTGTGTTGTTAAGTTAGTAGTATGAAATCTCTTTAATTAATTTATTTATTTACTTATTTATTTATTTAATGTAGTAGGCACTTAGTGCTATGAACTTGCCTTTTAGAACCACCATCATTGTATCCCATAAGTTTGGGTATGTTGTCTATTTATTTGAATTCAATTCCAGAAAGGTTTTTTGTTTGTTTGTTTGTTTTGAGACAGGGTTTCTCTTCGAAACAGTCCTGGCTGTCCTGGAACTCACTCTGTTGACCAGACTGGCCTCAAACTCACATAAATCCACCTGCCTCTGCCTCTTGAGTACTGGGATTAAAGGTGAGCACTTTTTTAATTAAAAAGCTGAAAGTTTTTAATTTCTTTCCAAATTTCTGTTTTGATTTGTTTTTCATTCGGTAGTGAATTGTTCTGTTTCCATGAGTTTGTAAGATTTCTCTTGCTTTGGTTGTTATTTATATACAGCTTTAATCTGTGGTTGTCAGATAAGATTCAGGGTGTTATTTCAATTTTCTTGTACCTGTTAAGATTTGCTTTGTTTCTAAGTATGTGGTCAATTTTGGAGAAAGTTCTCTAATGTTCTGAGAAGAAGGTATATTCTTCTGTGTTTGAGTGAAAAGTTCTACAAATATCTGTTAGGTATATTTCATTTATAATGTCAGTTAGCTTCAGCACTTCTGTTTAGTTTTTGTTTGGATGAGCTATCTTTGTGGAGAGTGGGGTACTGAAGTCTCCCTCTATCTGTGTGTGAGGGCCAATAGGTGATTTAAGCCACAGTAGTGTTTCTTTTATGAACAGTTTTATTTGTTTCCTTCAACTGTATTTTTCTCCACTTTCTTTAAGGGATTTATTAATTTCCTCCATTTGTTTGTTTGTGTTTTCCTGGCTTTCTTTGAGGGATTTATTCATTTCCTCCAATTGTTTGTGTTTTCCTGGATTTCTTTAACTAATTTATTCATTTCCTCTTTAAGGACTTCTATCGTCATCATATGGTTGGTTTTAAGGTCTTTTTTCTTGTTCTTTAGTTGGAATACTCAGGGCCTGCTGTGGTAGGATAGTTGGGCTGTGGTAGAGACCTATTGCTCTGGCTATTACTGATTGTGTTCTTACACTGGTGTCTAGGCATCTGGGTTTGGGGTAATTATAGGTCTAGGTTATGATTTCTGGGTTTGTCTTTGTGGGAGGATATTTGTTCCTTGTTTTCTGTTTCCTCTAGATTTTCAGAAAGTGTGTTGGCTGTGTATTGCCCCTTTTATTGGCCTGCTTGGCTGGTGTGTTCACAGAGAATGCTTGCTTGTGTTGGAGGCTGGGGGAAGGGAAGGCCGGGAGATATGGACTGAACTGTTGCAGCACTAGGGATTGAGTCTGGGAGAAAGAGAGTGGAGAAGGACTGGGGGAAGCCTACCTGGTCATCTGGCAGGCATAATCTGTGGTTGTTTGGGGTATCTTCTTGAATTGGGGACTGGGACACAGGATGAGCCAGAAATGGGGGCAGGGGGAGGTCATCTGTCTATCCTTGATGTTGAGGTTTGTTTCTTGTATGCAGCAGAGGGAGGGATGGATCTTGTTTTCACATTCATCCAGTTAGTCTGTGTCTTTTTATTATGGAATTGAGACCATTTATATTGAGAGATTTCAATGACCAATGTTTGTTAATTTCAGTTATTTTGTTGTTGTTGGTGGTGGTCGTGGTGGAGGTGATGGTGGTGGTGGTGGTAGGGTACGTGCTTCCCTTATTTTGACTTTGCTGGTATGAAAGTATTTATTTTCTGCATTTTCTTGTGTGTAGTTAACACACATGAAAACACAGGAATTATAGGGCTGAATTTGTAGATAGATATTGTTTAAATTTTACTTTATCATGGAATGTCGTATTTCTCCACTCTGTCAAAGAAAATGTTAAACCTAAGAAAATTTCCTTGACAAAACCTCCAGGAAATATGGGACACTATATAAAAAGACAAAAATATACAAATAATAGAAATAGAGGAAGAAGAAGACTGAGGTCACAGGCACAGAAAATATTTTCAACAAAATCATAGAAGAAAATTTTCCTAATCCAAAGAAGGAGATGCCTATCAAGGTATAAGGAGCATACATAATACTAAATAGACTTGACTAGAAAAGAAATTCCCCTCATCACATAATAATCAAACATTAAACATATAGAACAAAAAAGAATATTAAAAGTTAGAAGGGAAAAAAACCAAGTAACATATAAAGGCTGTCCTATTAGAATAGAACCTGACTACTCAACGGAGATTCTAAAAGTCAGAAGAACCTCGACAGATGTTCTACAAGCTCTAAGAAGCCACAGATGCCAGTCAAGAATACTCAATCTAGCAAAATTTTCAATCATTCCATGATAAAACCAAATTTAAGCAGCAATATCTATCTATGACTCCAGACCAACATAGGCACTAGGAGAAAAACCTCAACCTAAAGAGGTTAACAACATGAAACACACACACACACACACACACACACACACACACACACACACACACACCATAACAAAATAAAAAGAACCAACAAACACCTCTCTTTGATAACTCTCAGTGTCAATGGTCACATTTCAAATCTTAACATCCATGTCCAAAAGGGCACCCACTTTTGTAAAAAAAACAAAGAAAGAAAGAAACAAACAAACAAACAAACAACACTACTATGGCTTATATCACATACTTTTACACACTGACACTGGGAGACTTCAGTACCGCACTTTCACCAAGGACAGGTCATCTAGACAAGAACTAAACAGAGAAATGCTGGCGCTAACTGATGTTATAAACCAAATGAACCTAACAGATACTTACAGAACATTCAACTCAAACACAAAGAATATTCCTTCTTCTCAGAACATCACAGAACTTTCTCCAAATTGGACACATAATCTGACACAAAGGAAGTCTCAATAGATACAAGAAAACTGAAATAACTCCTTGCTCCCTATCAGACCACCATGAATTAAAGCTGGATACCAACAACAACAGAAACAATAGAAAGCTTACAAAGTCATGGAAACTGAACATCTCTCTACTGAATGAATAATGAGTCAAGATAGAAATAAAGAAATTAAAAACTTTCTAGAATTGAATGAAAAGGAATACACAGCATATGCAAACTTATGGGACACAATAAAAGTGGTGCTAAGAGGAAAGTTCATAGCACTATATGCCTACGTATAAAAAAAAAAGTTAGAGAGATCTCATACTAGCAATTTAACAGAACACCTTAAAGCTCTAGAACAAAAAGAAGTAAGCACACCCAAAAGGAATAAATGGCAAGAAATAATCAAATTGAGGGCTGAAATCAATATAATAGAAACAAATGGAACAATACAAAGAATACAAATGAAACCAAGAGTTTGTTCTTTGAAAAAATCAACAAGACAGGCAAACCCTTATTCAAATTAACAAAAAGGTGTCAAGAGAATATCCAAATTAATAAAATCAGAACCAAAAGGGGAACATAACAACAGAAACCAAGGAAATCCAGAGAACCATAAGGACATACTTTAAAAACTTGTATTCCACCAACTTGGAAAATCTAAAAGAAATGGGTAATTTTCTCAGTAGGTAGGACTTACCAAAGTTAAATCAAAAAAAACAATTTATTTATTTATTTATTTATTTAATTTTTTTAAACCTGTATTCCACAAAACTGGAAAATCTAAAAGAAATGGATAATTTTCTGGATAGGTACCACATACCTAAGTTAAATCAAGACCAGATAAACTATTTAAATAGATCAATAACTCCTAAGGAAATAGAAACAGTCATTAAAAGTCTCCCAACCAAAAAAAGCCAAGGACCAGATGGTTTCAACACAGAATTCTACCAGATCTTCAAAGAAGAGATAATACCAATACTCTTTAAATTATTCCACACAACAGAAACAGAAGGAACGTTACCAAACCCCTTCTATTAGGCTACAATTACCCTGACTCCCAAGCCACACAAAGATGCAACAAAGAAAGAGAACTACAGACCAATCTCCCTCATGAACATTGATGCAAAAATACTCAATAAAATATTGGCAAACAGACTCCAAGAACACATTAAAACAATTATCCACCATGATCAAGTAGGCTTCTTCCCAGAGATGTAAGGGTGGTTCAACATATGAAAGTCTGTCAATGTAATACACCATATAAACAAACTGAAAGAGAAAAACCACATGATCATCTCACTAGATGCTGAAAAGGCCTTTGACAAAATCCAACACCCCTTCATGATAAAGGTCTTGGAGAGAATACAGGGAACATACCTAAACATAGTAAAGGCAATTTACAGAAAGCCAATAGCCAACATCAAAGTAAATGGAGAGAAACTCAAGCGATTCCACTAAAATCAGGAACAAGACAAGGCTGTCTGCTCTCCCCATACTTACTCAATATAGTACTTGAAGTTCTAGCCAGAGCAATAAGACAACATAAGGAGATCAAGGGGATACAAATTGGAAAGGAAGAAGTCAAGCTTTCACTATTCGCAGATGACATGATAGTATACATAAGTGATCCCAAAAATTCGACCAAGGAACTCTTACAGCTTATAGAGACCTAGATCTTATGTAATTGTTAGGTGCTTCTTTTACAACCGGTCTTGGAAAGAGCTTATGCAAATGAAAAGCCCTAAGTCTTAAGATTCATTGAGTTCACAATATATTGTCTTCAATTATATCAATATTTAGAAATATTTTTGTTTGTTTCTTTTCTTTTTGTTTTCTGAGACAGGGTCTCACTATGTACTCCTGGCTGTTCTGAAATTTGCATTGTAGACCAGGCTGGCTTGAACTTACAGAGATCCTCCTGTCTCTGCCTCCAGAGTGCTGGTATTAAAGATGTGTACCTCTATGCCCAGATAGAAATACTTTTATTAATAAGTGAATCTTGCCGGGCGTTGGTGGCACACGCCTTTAATCCTAGCACTCGGGAGGCAGAGCCAGGCGGATCTCTGTGAGTTCGAGGCCAGCCTGGGCTACCAAGTGAGCTCCAGGAAAGGCGCAAAGCTACATAGAGAAACCCTGTCTCGAAAACAAACAAACAAACAAACAAAAAAGTGAATTTTATTTTTGAATCTCTCTAAAGTACACCTAGTTTGGTGTTGTGCTCTAGTTCCCTGTCTAGCCACTTCATCTTGTTAGACTATGAGAAATGCAGTTCTCATTGCATATAAATGTTGGGCTATTGAAAAAGATAGGCTAAAGGAAAAGTAGAGTGTTTGAAATATGGAATAAAGCATATTGTATTTCCCTAAGGATGGCTATGTGATTTCTACAACAGGCTTATTCCTAGGTATACTAGGTCACCTTTCAGTTCATAATCTTTTTTTTTTAATTTATTTTTTATTTTTTTGGTTTTTGGAGACAGGGTTTCTCTGTGCAGCTTTGCGCCTTTTCTGGATCTCGCTCTGTAGACCAGGCTGACCTTGAACTCACAAAGATCCGCCTGCCTTTGCCTCCCAAGTGCTGGGATTAAAGGTGTGTGCCACCACCGCCTGGCTCATAATCTTTAATACAATTATGTTGATATAGTCAAACACCTATTTTTCTTAGCTAACTGTTAAAGTCTTGGACAAAATTCCCAGATAACATTGAACAACAAATGGGAAATATTATGCCTTCCTGCCAGTAATTTTCAGCTATTGCTCTCTTCTGGTTCTCCTACTATCTTACTTTGTTTTCTCATCTCTTTCCTGCTTCCCTCTGTTTGTCTTTAGCAAGGTCCCCCATGGGCTCTAGTAGTGAGAGCTTTTTCCTATGATGTACTGTTTCTTGATGATAAGTTGAGCACTGTGTTATTAAACATCTAAGAATAGCTTTAATGGATTTACCCACTTGACTTTAAGCTACATTTCAATTTTCAACTGATGTAATGGCACTTTTTGTAGGGGAAGAAAATATGGGACCTATAAGTCAATTGGAGATAGGATAAGTGCACCTATCTGACATCTCGATGGATATAAATTATGTCAAGCTTATTCAATAGTTCATAAGTTCATGTCAGCAATGATAAGAGTAGCCATTAGTGATGACACTGAAAATGTTGAAACTTTAACTAGGATTTCCTCTGAAGGTCAGGGGATGTAGTCACCAAAGTCAACTTTGATATAGGATGGGAAATAGGAGTGAAAAAAAAATGTCTAAACATCAACAGATATAACTTGTGTCTTTATTGTTGTTTCCTAAATCTCCCAGGTCATCTCTTAGTTATATTATGATACAATGTGGCTGTTAAATAAAAGTCAATATTTTGTTTTTAGAGATGAGATTGCAGTATATCTTAGAAGGATTATTCTTCGTAGGATACAGCAAAAGGTATCATTCATTTTTCTCCCGCATAGACTAACAGTTTTCATGTAGCATCTTTGTCTAGTTTCCCAATGACTGTGAAGAACCACATAAAGTAACATGAGTCTAAATTCTCAGGTATCCCAGGGACTAACAGTGCTCTTCAAGGCGTGGTCTTTAAAAACAAATGATTAAAACCGAACATTTTTGGACTCTACAAGAATTCCAGATCAGAATCTTTAGAGATGGGGTCTGGAATTCTGTATTTAGCATCAACAACTCATTTATATCTCATACACTCTAAAATAAGAGATCTGTGTGTCTTAGTTCATAATATTTAATATTGAAGGGGTTTGTGAAGTTTACTTTTCAATCCTTTGAACTCAGGAAGCATGGGGAGCTTGTATTCAAACAAAAAAAAATTAGTTCGAAGGTACACTTAGCAGCTTATTTCCTTCTATGTAAGTGGTTCATTTGATCAAGGTGGCATTAAGCCACAAGAAATGAGGGTCAATTGTAAGAATTGTCACAACATAGCATTGCCTAAGGACATTGCATATGGCTTTGTAAACTCTGACACATCACAATGCTCACAGAGATGCAGATTTGGTGGCAGATTGCATGGTGAGAAGTCTATTTAGAATGTCACATACCTCTCCCTGGAGAGAACATGATAGTTGCACATGTCTGAGCATCATAAGTTATTCATGTAAAATGTGAGCAAATAGGAATGCAGCTGGATGCCTGGTCATAATTTAGTCATGAGATGCTACTAAGAAAGTCACAAAGTGGCTGAAATTGGAGTTCAGTAACATTTCAGCATGAACCATTGCTTCCATTTTGCGAAATCCATTTTAAGCTGAAAATTGTGCTCAATCATTGTATTTGCATATCTGTTTGTGTCTTCTGTGGCTTGGAAGAGGCAACACTCTCAAACTCCTTTACTCCAGGGACTGGAGTCAGAGCCTATGCTCAACCTGTTCAGCTGATCCCTCGGAGACCCTGCCCACTGTTCTAGAATGGCTTACAGTAAGTCCCATAGTGCAGCATTGCAGTACAATAGACACATGGTGATTTCTGTTCCACATACAGTTTCGAGGTTTTGTTTTGTTCTTGTTTTTTTTTCCCCAAGATCTGAGGGTCTCATTAGCTGTTATCACTATCACTTCATATTTTATCAAAAGTAATAGAAACTGGAAATTCATATCGGAGTATTCAAGGTGGTTAACCGGTTCACACTGACTCCCGTTTGAAGTGTTTCTAGTTATGACTTTATGGGTATTTAAATGATGGCAGAAGAATGGGAACCAGAGGTGTTTCTTCTCAGTTTTATGGGTCTCATTATATCTATTGTGTTAGTTGCTGTGTTTGTTATTGTGACAGATATCTGAGACAGCAAGGAGGAAGGATTAGTTTGGCTCATGTTTTAGAAGTTTCAGTCCATGCTTAGCTTGGGCTTGTTTTGAGCCAATAGTAAGAAGCTACAGGAGCAAGAGCATGAGGCTGCTTGGTGGAACAAAGTTGTTCACCTAGTAGTGTCTGAGATGCTACATGTCTATATCATGTGTGCATGTGTGCATGTGCTGAATGTACATATCTGCATCTATGTACTTCCTGCTTCCCTTCTTTTCCATTTAGACCCCAGCATCCTTTATACTATGACCCACATTCAGTATATGTCTTCCTCAGTTTTTCCTAGAAAACTCATCCTGGAACATGACTTACTTACAAAGCCAGAAGTGTGCTTACCTAATCTAGGCAGCTCACAAT
>CABHPQ010156355.1:32007-49139 GCA_902168405.1 Peromyscus aztecus | reverse complement strand
GTCATTAATAAAGAAATAATTTAAATAATTGTAATCAAAGGGATTGCTTTATGTCAACAGGAATGTCCAAAGTGTTTGCCTTTAATCAAACAAATGGATTTGTCTGTGGGAGAATGTCTTTTAAAATAATTTCCCTCTGAAAGCATCTTCATTGAACCTGAACTAAGAGCCTCGACCAATCCCATCTTCTTGCTTTTCTTCTGGTCACCGTGACTGACGCCCTGCTTAGTCACTGGTACTCAGCAGCTCTTGGATGCATGTAACAGCTCGCTCTCCTCCTGCCAAACCACACTGGCTGCATCATGCTCCTTGCTGAGTCCCCCGCTGTCCTAACTCAGTGAGTCTTCCTTAGCTTTGCAACGTGCCGTCTCCGTCTATTTCCAGGTAGATCTTCCCATAGAACAAGTCTGGTCAGACCTCTGGGCTCCAAACTTACAACACACCTCCAGGTACAAGGAATAAACAGCACGGCTTTTCATCTGGCCCCAGGGTCTCTGTGATCATGTCTGGTTTGCCAGTGGGGTTCTCCAACATAATGCTAACGACTCCAGGCCACTGTCACGGCTCTTGTGACATTTCTTCACTCTAGGCTATAGTCACACTGTCTTTATTACATAGAAGGCTTTCCCTTTTTACCTTGCCAATTTTGCCCAGTTCCTTCAGAGTGCTCAGTCCTGAAGACAGACCCCACGTGTAGGGGTTAATGCAAAGGATTCCATCACAGGAATTAGTCACAAAAGCTTACGGAAGAGCTGTTAAGGTCCAGCAGGAGATAGCACAGCAGTTGAGGTAGATATCAGCACCAGCAGGAAGCTTCTAGCATTCCTAGAGCCGGAGGACTGGAGAAGGGGGCTGGGTTCCTGCGTGAGAGGAACTGTGGGTGTGAACGGCAGTGGTGTGGGTGGGGATGGGGGTGATGGAGGTTCAGACACTGCTCAATGCTACCTGCAACACAACCAGACACAGGCATATTCCGGCTTCCTGCCTTTCCTAGTCTTCTATCTGAGTTTCCTTTTGACTGAACCCAGCCCACAGTCAGTTGGCAAAGGAAGTTTTCAGGGCATAATCCTTCCGTTATGGAGCAGAGCAGGAGGACTGAGGGGCATCCCCTCCTCCACAACACCTCCTTATTTCCAGTCGGAACTCTGATTCCCAGGCTCACTCTTACGGTATTTGGATGTCTAGGACAGTTTCTAATGTGGGTTCCCTGTGTGGGATCTGAGGCCTGGCTCCACTAGATTGGAAGTCAATTGGAGGCAAGGACTCTCTTTCCCTCTTTCTACCTCAGTGCGTGAGTCATTGTAGTTTCTGGGGAATCTCCCATACTTAATAAAGAGAGAATGGTCTTTATGGCAGGAGAGATGGGGTGGTAACTGAGAGAGGATGTCCCTTGACTACAGAGTCAGTCAGAGGAGAAGAGAAACAGCAGTTTAAAAAAAAAAACCAAAAACCAGGAAGAGCTTAAGGCTCACAGTTCTATAAGCTATTAATAACAGGCTCTCTCTTGCTTTGCTTTTTTGTTTGTTTTTAGATTGATTTTATTTTTATTTGATTATTGTGCCTGTGTGTGTGTGTGTGTGTGTGTGTGTGTGTGTGTGTGTGTGTGTGTGTACACACACACAGATGCCAGAAGAGAGTCAGACCCCTTGGAGGTGTAGTTACAGGTGACTGTGAGCTGCTGGCATGGGTATTAGGAACAGAGCTCTGGTCCTCTGAAAGAGCAGCAAGCGTTCTTGACTGCTGAGCCGTCTTCCCAGCCCCAACAGACTCTCTAATTTCATTTTCTTCTGGGTAGATGTCTTTGTTGTGGCATCCCCACTGGGAAACCCTGTGCAAGTCTGCAGAACACCACATACAATTATGCTTCCCAGTGCTCCCAGTGACTGTCTAAGGGCCAAAGCATTCATCAACTCTCCAGATACCAAAAGGCTAGACTTAGATGTGGATTCAAAATCCCATAGGGGGCACGTGGTTCTT
Organism: Peromyscus aztecus; assembly: GCA_902168405.1. Lineage (NCBI taxonomy): Eukaryota > Metazoa > Chordata > Mammalia > Rodentia > Cricetidae > Peromyscus > Peromyscus aztecus. The sequence continues at coordinate 47,162 of CABHPQ010156355.1, read as the reverse complement.
CTGGTACTACCCTGCCTGCTGCTGTCTTTGCAATATACTGAATGAATTTGTTTTGATTTTTTTTTTTGAATGGCTTTGGTGAGGATGGTTCAGTGCTGGACTTCTTAACTTTTTCTTTTCAACTTAAGAATAAGCTTACAGCCGGGCAGTGGTGGCGCACCTTTAATCCCAGCACTCGGGAGGTCGAGGCAGGTGGATCTCTGTGAGTTCGAGGCCAGCCTAGTCTACAGAGTGAGTTCCAGAGCAGGCTCTAATGCTACACAGGGAAACCCTGTCTTGAAAAAAAACAAAAGAAAAAAAAGAATAAGCTTCCAGATTCTGAACTGAGGCAAAATTTGGTGTAGCTCTTTTCTGAGCTAGCAACTTCTCTGCTTTACATATATTTATATTTTATGTTTCAGAAAATGAAAAAACAGACTTTTGCCAAAATAAAACAGAACCTTCTAGTTGAGTCTCTTGTTACAGGCTCCTAATCCCAGCACTTAGGAAGCTGAGGCAGAGGTATCACAAATTTGAGACCAACCTGTGCTATAAAACAGGAACCTTTTGCAATCAATCAATAAATCAATCTATCAATTAACTGACCAAAAACATGCATTTATACATGTTTATTTTCTAATTGTAAAACTGACACATATTACATTGTAGTTGGAGACTATAGTAAAGTATGTAAGAGTAGAAAAATTCACTATTGCTAATATGCTTTATAGGTAATATAGAATATATATATACTTATTCATATATATGTATGTATATAGTCTTTTCTTTCAAAATTGAACCATACTCTGTATATAGTTTTATGAACTGCTCTTATACTTAAAACATAAATCATAATAAATTTTCCTTCTTCAATAAACATAAATTCAATTTTAAAGTCTGTGTTATATTCCACTATGTGGTTATTGTTACTGGGTATTGTGTTTATCACTCAGTGGTTCTGAAATGCAATGCTACAGTCTTTTATTGGTTTTGTGTTGCTGCTACAGCAAATCACTACAAACCTAGGAGCTTAAAACTCATATACTTATATATACTTATCATCTTTTAGTTTAGAGGTCAAAAACCTAAAACCAGTGTTCCTGGCTTAAAGGGCAACCTATCGTAGAGTCTGGTTCCTCCTGGAGGTTCTGGAGGTGCTGAAGGGCTCCAGTTTGGGGGGAGTTCCTGAACCCTTAACAAAGCCCACTAGACTGGCACTTCCACTGACAAATGCTCTTCTCTCTGACTCTGACTTCCTTTGTTTCTTAACATATAGTTCATTGCGGTAACATCAGGTTTGCTTTGATAATTCAAAACTAGCACCTCATCCCAACATCCCTCACGATACCAATGATACAAGGTCCTTTTACCTTTCTCTCTCTTTTGTCCCCTCCACTCCTCTCCCCTTCCGTCCTCTCCCCTCCCCTCCCCTGCACTCCCACTCTCTTCCTTCCCTTTTTTCCCTTGTGGTATTGAGAGCTGATCCTAAGACTTCAAGCATGCTGTGCAAGCACTCTAACTCTGAGCTATATTCCTAGCACCAGTGCCCCCTTCTCTTACACAGCAGCATTCTTTCATTGGGCGCTCCACAACATCGTTTTCCCCTTTGCTGTGGACAGCATTGCAGGCATCTTTGCAAGCTTACTCCAGCTCTATGATGCTGCAACCAGGCTCTTATAATAACCGCAATAAGATGCTTGAGAGTAAAAAAAAAAAAAAACAAAAAACGAAAGTGAGTCAGCATAGTGGGAAATCTCAGGATCTGCCACTGATTCAATGGGTGTTGCCTTTCCTCTACTTTAGCATCCTCCTCTGTAGGTGACGTGACTACAGATTTCTTTCACATAGAATGATGCTTCGTAATTCTTTAAGCTGAACCACTGCCAAGTGATGTAACAGAAAAAGCAAGGGCATGGGCAGGGGGTAAACAGAGATGGTGAGTGGTGGTGCCCTACAGTTGGACACATTGTGAGCGTGATGTATGAACTGGAATCTTAGAGACAAGCATTGCCTTGCACTTAGTACATGCTGTTTATTCAGGACCTACTGTGCTCAGGATACTCTGTCTGTTCTATTAGTAATTGTTACAGAAATCCCACAAACGACAAGACACTCTCCATAGTTTTCAAACAGTTTGAAGAGGCTGTTCAAGGCTCCATGACAATAATAGCTGTATTGGCTGAGGCTACATGCATCAGGATGTAAGTTGGGGCTCTTTTGCATATATAAGTTTCCAAATTCAATACTGAGGAGATATTCAGTCTAGCTGCCTCTCCTCTAAACCAGTAGATTCTCTGATTTACATGTAGATTTCTTGTTTTATAAAATGAAAGACATACGTGAATTGTTCACATATATCTTGCTGCATCTTTGTGTGCACGTTGCAGAGAATCAACTGTCGTCATTTGAATCTGGGCTTACCTAGGTGTAGGGGCAAATGTCTGTGACCCCAGCACCTGGGAGGTGGAGGTAGAAGATGAAAAAGCCAAGGAAAGCCTGGACTATTTGACACCCTATCTCAAACATAAACCCAAAACTAGGAATGACAAGGGCAGCAATCATTAGCAACGTCTGGTGACCAGTAAAAGACTTTGGACTTGATGTTTCTGGAGTAACTGGTAGTACTGTACTATTAAAAATTTGGACCTTTTTTTGTATTAGTGTATGATCATTCTTTGGCACTCTGCGAGTTCGCGTGCGTGCATGCGTGCGTGCGTGTGTGTGTGTGTGTGTGTGTGTGTGTGTGTGTGTGTGTTTGTGTGTGTGTGTGTGTTTGTGCCCGGGTGCATGTGCCTGTGGGTCCTGTGACCTGCTCTACCACTCTTTGTCTTACTCCCTTGAGAGGGGCTACTCACTAAACCTGGAGCTAGGCTGGCAGCCCAGCTCTAGCCTCAGAAGTCATCCTGCTTCCAGCCCCTTCAGTACTGGGGCTACAGTACAGCCACATTTAGCATTTGACGTGTGTGTTGGGCATTCAGACTTAGATTTGTGTGATAAGCGCTCTTATGCACAGAGCCCTCTCCCTAGCTGTTTGGGCATTTTGATGAAGTGTAGCGGGCAGTTCTTTGGGAATGTGCTCAAAAGAGTGTAAGGGTGTCCTGCTTCTTTCCTGCCCTAGCCTGTGCTGAGGGGACTCAGTCCATTCCCGATGGCCTCCTTGACTGGTGTGTGTGTTCACATGCTGCAGTTACGTGGCCTCTTACTCGCCAAGTTCCCTTCCTTATGGGAACCAGATGCTGGCAGAAGTCGAAGTTCTCAGCCACAGAAGGAAAGCTGGGCTGCCTGGCCAGATGACTCTGCATTTCAGGACACTAATCCCCTCCCCTTTGCCCCTCCCCCTGCCCCACTTCTGAGAGTCCATTTCAGAGATACAGCCTTTCTAGGTGCTGATGACCAGCCCCCACCCCCTTTTACATTTGTTTAAAAAGAATTTGTAATTGCAACTTTGTTTAGAGCAAAAGTTCTGTTTGGTTGTCGAAAACTGTAACTAAGAAGAATAATATCCACGCAACAGTGGGTGCTGCATGTACTTTGAACAGCCTAAATTGATAGTGTGAGTGGTTGCATAACTTGACTAACCTCTAATAATATTTGGAGGAAATTTAACAAAAGCACAGTAAACTAATCAGGCAAACAAACAAAAACCAAATAACTAACAAAGCTGGGAAAGCAGGACAGGGTCGTTTAAACATGCTGACAACCAATGAGAGCCAGAGTAGGAGGAATCTGACTCACCTGGTGATTCCATCTAGCTAGACCATGCTGGAAGAGCCCACAAGAACTCCCCAGGATTAAGTAGTTCTGCTGTGGTTAGATGGCCTCAAAAATCCCACTTACTATTTATGAATGTGTAGAAGGAGGAGTTCTGATAATGATGAAATGGAGCAAGCATCGGAATGTAATTATTGTGGGACTGAGGACTTCATAGTAAAATGGTCCCATTCTCATTACATGCTTTCGAGAAGTCCAGACCAAAGGAAGAACACAGGTTATGAATAATGGACACACTGGGCTCTTGTACTGTCTACCCTTGTGTGTCTGTGTTGCTTTGAGCAATGGACTTAACTTCTCTGAGTTTCACTTTGAGCATTAGAAGCAACATTCAATGGATGGATTTAAAATGTGTAGCTCGGTGCTGAGAATGTGGTGTGCCTTTACAGAGGGATGGCTCTTAGATTTGTGGTACCTGGTCCATACATTCCATTGAGTGAAAATGGCTGCATAGAACCAACTCTGAGAGTCCTTACCTTTCCAGAAAGCTGTTTCTTCAAATTACAGATTCTTTTAAATTACAGACCTCTGAGCTTACCACAGCAGTGTGGAACATGTTCACAAAAATAATATGCAATAAATTATGCATTTCCCCTTCTTCTAACAGATTTTCTTGGCTTGTTTTCTTCTTAGCTTATTTTATTCATGTTTTATGTGTTCATCTTGTGGTGCTGTCTTTGAGATATGAAGGGAGGTACAGCCGACGATTTTCAACATTAAACCAGACAGTAGCTTTATGATGGAGGAGGCCCTGAACAATAAACATCACAGGAAGTAAAAGGAGGCGAACACCTGGTTGTTGAAAGTGAACTCTACCATCTATTTTTCACATGTGACAATACATGAACAAAAAAGACCAGTTTATAAAAATTGCAAAAGTTTTCATGGCCAGAAATAGGATTTGGGGCTTGTTTTTTTTTTTTTTTTTTTTTTTTTTTTAACGTTTCTTACAGTTTCACAAATTTTGTGCTGTTAATATGTATTCTGCATTTGTGTTATTTACGTGATTTTTCATCTGAGGAACCCATCCCTGAGTCCTGTTTAAAATTTCATTTCTTCCATAAAACAAGTTATTTTCTAGTCACTATAAAGTGTTTATCCCCCTCATAATCCTGTGAAGTGAATGAATATTCTTATTCCCGTTTTTATTTCAGATGAAAATACTAAGATGTCAAGGGTACACCAGTAATGCCAGCATTTTGGAGGGAGGAGCTGGAGGATTATGAATTCCAGGCCAGCTGGGTGCATAATGCAACACTGGCCCACAAAACTCACAAACAAACAATTAAAAAAATCGAATCCCAAAACTTGCTCAAGGCCACTTAGCTGGAAATAGCCAGCCTGGTGTGCAAACTTGCATTTCAATTTTCCAGAACTGCGGACACCACCTGCCACCAACTCTTCCAGACTTCTTTGGCGCTCCACCTCTTGTTCAGGTCACCCTGCATTGCCGTTTACTGATGGCATTTTGTCCATCCCTCTGTCTGGGTTGTGTGTGTTTAGAGACTACTTTGTTCATCTTGGGAGTATGCACACAGCCTCAGGGAGAAGAGGAAGCTCAAGAGGATCTGTACTGTGACTGAATGCCTGAGAGGGTGGGCTCCAGCTCATAGATGTGAATATGTAGCCGGTCCACCTCTACTCTCATGGTCCCCGTCCCAAGAAGACCTGAATTTATTGCGTGCAGCTGGGATAATTTTAAATGTCCAGACAACAGATTCAATAGTTAGCCAGGTGCCCAATGATCAAGGCTGTGATCTCCCCCCCCCCCCCCCCGCTCTGTCTCGCCCTCTCTCCCCCTCCACAAATGATCTCCAAGGTGAATCAACAATGTCTTCTAACCCTTTGGTTCCTGGGGCGTGGATCTTTCTTTGTGTGGACTAGGATGGAAGAGCTGTCTTCCCTCTCCTGCCTTCTCCCTTCCTCCCTCTCCTCTTCCTCCCCTCCTTCCTTCCTTCTTTTCTTCTGAAGTGCTCTTTGCAGAGCCTTTTAACTTTCAGGTGATTGTGGAACATAATGAGGGCTTGTTGGAAACTAGAAATTCGAAAAGCAGTACTCCAGCCCATTCTAATAGGACTTTTTTGTTGTCTTTTGTTTGTGGACTTCTGGCACTTGTTACTAAGGCAACCCAACAGGCCACAATCCTAGCACCTTTAGCCTAAAACCTGAACATACATAACAACAGGTTTTCATGGGCTGCATGTTAGGAAGTCCAGCTAGAAGGCAAGCCTTTCCTTCTCCCTCTTTTATCCTTCATCCTGAGAGCACACTTGTGTCTATAGACCTCCCAACCATGGCGGTGTAGCATGAATCTTAGAAGGTCTGATTAATAAAAACAAACCTGGAGACAGGTATCGGGGTGAACGCTGGAAAATCAGAGAAGCAGAACAAGCCACAGCCACCTCACCTCGCCATTTCCTCAGCTGATCCTGTTTCCTCAGACTGGATGTCTCTGAGTCCTTATTCACAATGAATCTCAGCTGAACCGCTGCTCAAAAGCCTAAAAACTTAACTAGGCTCTAGTTCCTGTTCCTCACACCTGATATAGCTTTCTGCTTGCTGCCATCATTTCCTGGGATTAAAGGCGTGTGTCACCATGCCTGGCTGTTTCCAGTGTGGCTTTGAACTCACAGAGATCCAGAGGGATCTCTGCCTCTGGAATGCTAGGATTAAAGGCATGTGTGCCACCATTTTCTGTCTTCTATATCTAGTGGCTATTTGTTCTCTGACCCCAGATAAGTTTATTAGGGTGCACAATATTTTGGGGAATACAATATCACCACAGGTGGGGGGTGCTTCTCAGTTCCCAAAATGTGACTTTGAATTCAACATAACATTTCTTCTCCTTCTAGAAATGTCTTCAGCTTTATTAACCTGCTTCAGGTTGGTCTCTGTCTCTCAAATACAAACCCAAGAATCCATACATATGCCTATTATCACCTTTGCTATTGGCTTTAAAGTCATACCTGAGTCTTTTTCTCCATTAACTTGAGAGTTTCTCAAGACTGGACACCTCATTCTTCATGTCCCTTGCACTTATCAGGTCTAGTGGTTACTGCACGATTGGGTGAGTGAATAGACTATGGTTGCCTGTTGACTTTATCTGTTCAGATTCCTAACTGAACCTTAGCACAGTATGTGTAGTTCTATCGATTTTAAGATGCTGTGCATATACCGCCTCATCTTAGATGTATTTTGTCAATAAACACACACACACACACACACACACACACCCCTCCCTATGCACATACAAATATGTGAAATATGCACAGCTCATGAGGAAACATTGTGACAATAAAAGTAGACAATCTTCTAGGGGCAAAGCAGACATTAGACAGATGCAGTGAACTGTGTTGTGTAGCTAGAAGTTTGGGTTCCTGGAAGGGAATTAGCGAAGAAGCTGACTTGGTATTGAGTCAAGGAGGAATGATATTAGGCCTACCTGGACAGTGTTTTACTTCCTGGCTTCAAGAATTCATCTGAGTGCTCAGCAATGGTGTATAAAACTGATAAGTCCTCCAACCCCCAAGGGGAATTCTGTACACAGAGAGCTCTTTCTGTGCACATGATCTCCTTGAGAGAGATGGAGAGAAATCAAGAATGACTACTGTGCCCAAGCACACTCACGAGAGTCTGCCAAACTCCATAGCTAAAGAGGCCTTGACATGTTTCCACTTCAGAGTCTGCCCTTATAAAATGTGTTGCTAATTAAAATCGTTGCCAGCTCAGTCTCCTACAGGGAAGCCCATCCACGTGCGCACAGGCTGTTGTTTTCCATGTTTCTAGTTTTCTGTAAATAAATAAAACCCACTAAACCAGCAGCAGAACCCAACTATCTAACTTGAGAGGAGCCCTGTCCTACATGAAAGCCATCAGGAAAAATGTGAATTCAGTCCTCCCCTCTCTAGAGAAGGAAAGGGTTAGTGGCAGATGATGTCACTGTTACAGAGTGCTGTGGGCATATTTGATTTGGCAAGTGGTAAAAGGCACACAAGACACATGCCCCAACAAAGTCAAGTATTAAATTGAATTCAATACACTTACCAAATTGAATTTGGAGTGTGTGTCTTTTTTTCTTCATCTGAGCCATGGTCTGTGCAATTGTTTAAAAATTCGTATCTGGTCATGTTCTTCCTTGCTATGCCTCCTTGACTGACTTCCTGTTGCACTTTGCATAAAGTCTAACCTCCCTTGCATGGCTACAAGACCTTCCTTAGTCCAGACATCACTCGTCTCACGGCCAGTCTTTAGCCATACCAAACCAGATGACCTATGAGTGCTGCTTTCTCTCTTTCCTCCATGTTTTTGCACAGGTTGTTCCATCTGTTTGGAATGCCTCTCCTCACCCCTAGTCAGCTCATAAACAACTCTCCAGCTCACATGCTCACATAAGGAATCTTCTCATTTTGGAAGTCTTCCCTGACACCCTTTCTTAACCTCTTGCCAATGTCCAATCTGGGGAAATACTTTCTGTGAGCTTTCCTGGCTTCTCATATCCTGCTTGTCTATTGTAATTTGTATGGATGAAGATTTGAACTGATCTACAGCCTAAGATAAAACCCCAGTCTGAGGGTATCTCAGACCCTAATGTTGTAGACACCTGGCTGGCAAAAGAAGGTTTACATAGCTGGGACTATATGGAAGACAGATGACCACAGGTATAAACAAACCTATAAACTAAGTGACGACTAGAAATATGGAACAACAAATTTCATCAGTTCATTCATTACAATAGATAATATTCAAATGTGTGGCCAATTGTAACTGTAGATACTCGACATTGGAAAGGAATAAAGTATCTATTACAAGTCTACGAAAAAGATAAAAATGTGAAATCTTAAAAGTAGTGTCTACAGAAGGTATGTCACTTTTATATCATTGCCAAGTCAAAAACTAGAGTCAAGGTGTCTGTGTTTTCAGTTAGGTATGTTGTACTTGTTGAGTGTGTTGGGGATTATAGACAAGACTAGGACCGGTGTGGTCTCTGTTTGCTTGGAGTGTACAGCTTAAATGGAGAGATAGACATACATATAAACATGCAATTATTTAATTGCACATTTTCTCAGACTAACAAAGTAAAGACAAGTGATGGGGGACTGTCTTTCTGTACGCTGTGAATATGTGTTGTTCTGATTGGTTGATAAATAAAGTTTTGGCCTATGGCAAGGTAGCCTAGAAGTAGGCAGGAAATTCAAAGAGAGAGAGACAGGAAGAAGACTGGGAGAGACGCCAGCAAGCCGCCCAAGGAGCAACATGTAATGGAACACAGGTAAAGCCACAGAACATGTGGCGATACATAGATTAATAGTTATTGACTAATTTATGATATAAGAGCTAGCTAGCAAAAGGCTTGAGCCATGGCCATGCAGTTATAATTAAAATAAGCCTCTGTGCATATACTTGGGGGGGCGCAAATGGGAGAGATTTGTACCAACTGCCAGCAGGCCAGGACACAGGAAATCTTCTGACTACAGAGAAGGCATTAAATGAGGGAATTTGTTAGGGATATTTAACCCAGTCTGAGAGCTACAGAGAGTACCCCTGCAAACATACTGTTAGAGATGAGATGCTAAGGTAGTCCTGCTATAAGATAGACTGAAAGCAAAAAGTACTAGACAAAGAGAACAGCTCTTGCAAAGCCTCAGAAACAAGCAGTCATGCTCTAGGAAAAAAAAAAGTCAATGGAGTTGAAATGTAAAAGCAGAAAGAGAGGTAGAATATGATGAGCCCAGAGAGGCAGCTGAGTGGGAAGCAGATCGTTTAGTCTCCTAAGACAAGGTAAGGCTTGTTTTAGAATTTTGTCCTAAGTGTAATTTGGAAGCCAAGGAAGGAGTTTAAGCCTAATGCTAAGTCTAATTTGCAGTGTTAAAAATTACTTGGCATCAGCGTGGAGGATGGATTGCAAGTGCTCGTCAAGGGTAAGAGACCAACTGGAAGACTGCTAAAGCATTCTGTGGTAAGACGGGTTTCCTGGCCTTAAGCTATTGAGAAAAATGATGCAGAAGAGTAGATGGAATCAAAAGACCCTGAGGAACTGGCCTTAGTGGGCCTTGGGGGTTGATGGACTATTGGGCTGAAGTAGTAAGAAGTATCAACACTCTGGCCAAACAGCCTCATTCATTCAAACAATTGTTAACAGCACATTACAGGCTAGATAGGTACATTGGGATAATGTCTACACAGGTCTCTTTCTTTTCTCAACTATAGAAATGCAAAACTATCTGTAAGACAGCATTGAAGACTTTATATCTGATACCTCATTGACTATAACACAAACTTTTCTGTTCTTTGTATTTTATCATAGATTAGTTCTATGTAAGAATGGGTTTCATTTTATTTTTATGCATGTATATAACATATTTTGGTCCTCTTTACCACCCTTTCCTCTCACATATATTCATACTCCCTCCTGCTGATTTCCTTTCTCTTCCCAAATAGTTTCACTTTTATTATATAAAGATATACAATATTTGGTTTTCTTTATCTGGATTATTTTACTTAACACAATGAAACAGGTTCTATCCATTTTCTTGCAAATGTGATTTTTTTCTTCTTCTCTAGATCCAATAGTATTCCATCATGTGTATATACCACATTTCTTTATCCATTCAGGTGTTGGTGGGCAAATTTTCCACTAAGCTTCTATTTGTCAAATACTGGTTGCAACCCACAACCCATTCTCTTCTGCCACCAATGGGTGCACTTCTCTTTCTGTGAGCATGTGTGTGGTTTTATTTGTATTATACTTGGTCACTTAGTATACTTTGAGACTCTCTTCATCAGCCCTTGATCCCTGACTTGTATGAATAGCTGACATACTCTATTTTGCTTTGATTTCTAACTTCTTTCATGAATTTAAGCACATCAATTGACCTCCATAATTTTAGAGTGCTATTTAAGTGGACTTGAATCATCTCTGCTGGTTGTTGACAATCAGATATATTATGGTTCAAGCTGTGATGTTTATAAAATAAAAAGATTCAGATAGCTCAGTTGGTAGAGCTTGATCCCAGTACCACATAAACTGAGTGTATGGGTGCCTGTTTGCAATCTCAGCACTGAGGAGGGGATGGATCCTGAAAAATTCACTCATGGGTTAGGAAGAATACACATATTCTTCTAAGACATGTAGACATATTTCCTCTTCCAATGAGAGCATAATATTGCAGTTACTATGTTTATCTTAAGACTAAGAGCTACAAATCTAAAGAAACCCAACAAAACAATGTAGTCTTTTCAAATTTTCCTAAAGAGAAACCCCTCTGCATGCCATGCCTGTCACCCATCTAAGGTAAGGCTATGTGTGGATTAAGGCAGGGAATGGTTGTGATGATCTATTTCAGGATGGGTGGGTACTCTGTGATGTACTTTCATTTGATATAGGAGACACACGCTTTGAAAGAAGAACCTTATTCTCGCTTATTTTATTTATGGAAGTAGCTCTGGCCTTCCCCTAGCAGACCTACTGAGGTGTAGCTTCATGTCCCACATTTGTCTGCTTTGATTTATGTATTTTTCATGAACTAGCTAATATTGGCAAAGAGCCTTATGAAAACTTCAAAAGAGCCACCAAGGCTGGACTATTTCTCAGTTCATCTTCAAATTCCTCACTCATGGTTTCCAAAGGTTAGTGGCAGTGGAGCTCTGGCACCTCCAGTCAAGTCCTCCCATTCGCGGCCTCCCATTCTAGGACACAGTTACAAATGCCCTTAGCTCCACTTTGCATACATTGTAGAAAAGTTCTTGGCAGGGTCTGGGGTGTGTGTTTCCATATTCTTCAGATTTCATCTTTGCAGCACAGGCTGATGGACAAACATCATGTTACCATGACTTGGAAATTTCATTCACCAGGAGTGACTGCCAATTACATGTGGGAAATTTTTGTCCCTCCAGTGAGCTCATCCAATCCAAACAAAATATGCCTCCTGTGATCTCAGCTGATTTGTTTCAATACACTGCAAGTTGATGTTAATTTCTAGATACTTAAAATCAAGTGTGAGTCTAAACTACGGTAAATGAATATACAATATAATAATAAAGCTTAGCACAAAATAAAAGAGTGTACTCAAATGGATTTAGCTGTGTGATTTCAGGGGGAGAGAATCTAAAGATACTTGAAGAAGGTCAAGGGAATCAACAAGATTTGGTCAAGGAATTTGTCTGCTTTAGAAAACTCACTGACCACGTGCCCCAACAGAGGCAAATGGTAGGATTTGAAGGTGGGAGCTTTGGGATGGAAAAATGACTCAGTAGGACCTGTAACTACAGGAGAGCAATCATGCTGGTTGACATACTAGAAGGACATGATCAGTCCTCCCTTGTACCTTGATTGGTGGTGCTGTCCACTGACCAATTTCAAACAAACCAAGAGGGCAAGGGAGACTAGCAACTGAGCATAGACATCAGTTTCCAGGGTCCTATAACAGAGAAGAGCAGGCACTTGTCATGGGGTGGGGATGGGGTTGGGGGAGAGCATCTGAGAAATAGAGAACAGTCAGGTAGCTTATACCAACTGACATCAGATTTTATCCCAAGATGCAACATGAGTAAGTAAAATGAACAGATTCTGATTCTAGAGAGATACGGACCTAATTTTTGTCTGCTAGTGGTGATGAATAGGGAGGGACCTTAGAGAAATCTTACGCTCTCTGACTCTTGTTTCTTTATTGGGGAAACAGTGTGTTACTGGGAATGCTTGACAATAGATACTCAAAGAAAAGAGCGAGCGGGGCAAAGTGCTTGACTTATCTCATGTGTTTGATATCTGTTGGTTTCTTCTCATTAGCTCTTTTGTTAGTTGCCCTTGAAATGGCAAGATGCCTGCCATGTGGAGGCAGAAAAACCAGTGTGATCATGTTTTATTACTGTGTTCCTGTGGTGTCCCCTGTTGATTTGTACCTGGGATGATGAGAGATGACAGGACCAATGTTGGCCCTAGAACCTTGTTTATTGAGTCCTTTAGTCAGGGGATTAGGCAGGTGTTCTTAATATGACATGGACCCATCAGAACTTCTTGAGGACAAATCCAATTTCGCCCCATCACATGGCCATAGGTCCTTAGGTAGCTGCTCCCTTCACTTGTGTGCAGATGTTCAACAACTGTCCTCCACCCTGTGTAAACTAAGTGTTGACAATGTTAGGTGTTTTTGCAAGAACTCAGGAAACTCTGTTCTTGATAGGCTGTTTGTTCCTTTACAAAGCTCTCCAAGGAATTGTCATTTACTGTGGGTGATGTTTAGAAACAGGGGAGGATGAAGGTTTACTTGTGAGTTGTGTGTCTGTCCTCACTCACATGTGTGGGGTACACGTGTGTGCATATACACATGGGGGTCAGAGGACAACTTCAGAAGTTGTTCCTCTCGGATTTCTTTCCCGTTTTGTTTGAGACAAGGTCTCTCACCGGCTTGAAACTTTGCAAGTAAGCTGGTATTCCTGGCCTGTCAGCATCCAGGGACCAGCCTGTCTCTGCCCTCCATCTTGCCATTACTAGGATTATGAGCACACGGCACAGCACACGGCTTTTCATATGAGTCCTGGAAATCAAACTCAGATCCTCATGTGTGAAGGTGAGCACTTTACAAATGGAGCCTTCTCCCCACCCTACTGCTTACAAATCTTGACTGGCTTCTTGGGAATCGTGCTGAGGACAGGCGAGAAAAAGGTCACAGTGAGCATCCATTTAAATAGTCATTGCTTCAATCTGGTCTCTAGGGGATGAGAAGAGACCCTGAGTCTCACAGCCAGCTTCCAATTCAGTGTCCACTTTTCTCAGTTGAAGAAACTGAGGCACAGAGAGATGGGACTGGCATGTTCAGCTGCCAAAGGCTGAGCCAGAGACCTCACACCTACCTGAATCAAAGCACAAAGCCTTGTCTTATCTTGAGGCAGTTAAGGAGAATCAATTGGAGTGTTTTCATAGAGCTATGATTTTTTTAAAAAATTTTAAAAAAGACAAGACTATGAGTTTCCTCATGAAAGCAGTGAGTCTTATTCATCTCTCACTTCCCATTGCTTCCCACTGCCCCTACCATAACATGGGTGACTGATTCATGTTGTTGAATGAAAGAATGATTGACTGAATGAATCATCAATTCAAAGATATTTTTGTCTCCATGTAGCATTTTTCTAATGCATATTTATATTTCACATGACAGCATTTGCAAATTGCATAATATTCCCCTTCAGCACGACTTGCGGTGTAGAAATACTTCCATATGCTGGATGTTTCCCCTCATTTGACTGAAGGTGAAAAAAAAGGACTAAGAAAAACATCACATGGTGGCTAGGCACCCATGTAAACACAAGTCATATAGCGTGTACTGTCCACAAACAGTGTATTTTGGAAGGGCAGTTTTGCAAAAATAATATTGAAGTAGACATGCAGTTTGGGTTGGTGTGGGTAAGGAGACTGTTCTGGTGAAGCTAAACAGTCTTATATTAATTCAGTATGTTGTAGGAGGTAGAAGGAAGAGTTGGGTCCTGGGGCGATGTCTATTTTCAAAATCAGGCTCTACTATTCCATGGCAGCCTGGCTGCTGTGACATATTCAATGCCTTTGCACCTTAATTCAGAGAGTCTGTGAAATAGAGGAAAAATTCACTGTTTTCCTGATGAAATACTTAAAAGAACTGAATTAATATAGAAGTGATTAAAATAGTGTCATACTAACTGCAGGGATCAAGAAATATTATTCACAGTTCTATGTACCCCAGCCCAGGAGAACCCACCCCCTCCATCACCACTGCCCTCATTTTACTTCAGGATCCCTTCCAGTTACTTTCCACTCACTGGAGTGAGTCTTTGAAGACTGACACTAGACCCAGTCCTTGGCATTTCAACTTCAAGACAAAATACAGTCCTCTGAGTGACCCTCAAGGCCCTGCAAGAACTCATTCTCTTCTTCTTCCTCTCACCCCATTTCTCCTTTCTCCCACTTGCATGCTTTACCAATGAATACCAACAAAAGTTCAGATTAGAAGTGATACCAAGTGGGTGAATAATAATAATACTTGAGTGAGAGGAATGAGGTGATTATTCTGCCAATGGGTTTATGGGAAGCTTAAAGAAGGGACTTATTGAAGTTGCTCTCTAAGAAGTAACTTGATGTTTGTCAAAGAAGAAGAATTAAAAGATGATCGGAAGGATCACCCAGACTGAGGAAAGGATTTGTTCCTGGCGCCAAAACCAAGGTGTTGCCATACAGGCACAACTGGCTGATGCTGCCTGCATTGCAGTGAACTAGGAGATGCTTCAGGGTTGGTATGAGGGGAGCATCATTTGGATTCCTTGCATCTGGCTTAAGTAGCTAAGTGGATAATGAAAAATATAATGTAGATAAGGCGTATGCCTCCACATCCCGTGTGTGTGTGTGTGTGTGTGTGTGTGTGTGTGTGTGTGTGTGTGTG
>CABHPQ010156355.1:6593-31997 GCA_902168405.1 Peromyscus aztecus | reverse complement strand
GTGTGTGTGTGTGTGTGTGTGTGTGTGTGTGTGTGTGTGTGTGTGTGTGTGTTCTGCGTGGAAACAGTATCTTTTTTGTACACATGTATCAAAGTTACCTAAGAATATTCCGTACTAAGTTTCAGACCACATCCTCACTCTCTTCCCGTCTAAGCAAATGGTCTAGCCTTCTGTGATTACCCCTTCCGTGTCTAATTTGATTCTTCAGCAGACTCCTGGGGCATTTACTTCAAAACACAGCTAGGACCCAATCACTTCTTAACACCTTCATGGACAGCACTATCATCCAGCCATCTGTCGCTGTGGGATCACTGTGTTGGCCTCCAGAACTGCTTGTCCATTTCACCTTGCTCTCTTTCATCCTTTCCTCAGCACAGCAGCCAGTGTGGCCTCTCAAAGAGAACTCAGATCATGACTCCTTTGCCTGAAACCTACTGAAGACAAATCCCTCCACATCAACCCCCAGGTATTTACTCTGGTGGTCTGTATGACACACCCCTTTCTACCCCTGCCATCCAGCTCTCTGCCTCCAAGGATGCAGTCTTCTGCCCCAGCCTTCTCTGGTACCATTCTGCCATACCAAAATCCTTTATATTCCTCAGACATGGTCAGTCTACTTCCTAGGAGCTCCTGGGATGACTTTTCTGTGGATACCAATCCAGTTACCTCCCTCACTTCCTCAGGGCTTTCATGTCCTGGTCACCTGCTCAGTGAGCATCTTCTGACCACTTTATTCATATGAAGCGGGCTCCCTGACTGACCTTTTCTGATATGGTTTCACCTTTTGTATATGGTTTCACCTTTTGCATATACAGCCATCTACCGGGTTCTGTCTTTGACCTTGGGAATGCATCTTCCTCCACTGGCCTGTTCCTGTAATAGATGTAGTGTGGAAGACCTGACTCGGATTATTTCCTGCTCTATTTCCCAGCGCTTTGAAAAGTGCCTACCCACATGTTACTTAACAGGCATTTGCTGAATGAAAGTATCTGGGCGGGGACTATAGTGCCCTGCGTTGCTCTGAGGAGCTGATGTTTAGGAGGCAAATCTGGGTTAAGGATAGATTGGGGAATCCTCAGCAATATAATGACAGCTGTGTGGGTGTACATATGACAGATCAAGGAAAAGATCTTTAGTCAAAGCTTTAAAAAGACTAAATAATGAAGGCTGTAGATGGAACCAGAAGAGGTGAGTGACATGGCTTGAGGGGTGGGGTAGAGACTTGAACTAGCTAAAACTGTTGGCCTCTAAATTCTTAGGGGTAGTTGGACCAAAAAAAAGTCCATTTTTTTTTAAATTGAGAGGATTTACCAGTAAGATACATATAAATTAGTTAATAGAAGGTGATAAAAAATATAGGTTGTTGTGATCGTTGAGAAAAATATCATTATAGTTATTAAAGTCTGAGAAAGAATCCTAAAAAACATATAAAGAACTGGATGACCGTCACAGTGTACAACTGAACAGAAGTTTTGAAAGGAATCAGGGCAGCAGATCCTGTAGATGGTCTGGGGCTGAGGCAAGCATGCTAAGGGGCGTGCTGGGTCCCAGTGTACAGCTATTTAATAGGATAGTTTCACTTGAACCAAAAAGTTATAATCCCATATTTTAAAATGAGCTAATGTTTTCTGGAAAATAGCAATAATTGTCCCAGAAAACAATCAAATAAAAACAAAACAAAACAACACTTGGGCCCTCAATTGTGTCCAGCTGACACACGTAGGAACATGGTGACCCAAAAATTTGTTTCTTTCTGGTCTTTAGGAGATTTACTTGCTCACTAGTCAGAACTAGTTTGCTAGTTTTATGAGGGTAAGCTATTGTGCAACTCTATTCAGCTGGCTCTGTGGGCGTTTATTTACAGATGGCTGCCATCTTGATTTATTGTCTGTCAAATTATAATTATTAAGAATGGGGTTAATTGTCATTTCAACCACCTGGTAATTACCTGCTGTGCTTTCATGTGGTGACAAATCTGTCCTTTGGATCAAAACTGGAACCTTCATAAAATATTTCGGTTCCACGTCCATCTCCGTTCCTGTCATGTTCAAAATAAAAGATTAGTAGAAATTATCAATACTTTCAAGTGTAATTTGTGGGCCGCTAAGGGAAAGAATTACCAATTGTTTTAAATAGTTTTGAGTAGCAGGGCTTGTAGAACCAGAATCCACTGATGTGAGTTGTTATAATAATTGAAATTAAAATTACGAGGCATGCTCTCTCAAAGATTGGTCTAATAAAACCTGTTAAACAATGCTTCTAGTGTATTTCATGGTGCATCACATAAAATGATGATTTATGACCCTCAGCATTGTTTACCCCATTGTGTAGCAGAACCACTTAGCCTTACGTCCCTCTGCACTTGCAGGACAGAACTCAGCAGAGACGGACGGTGGGGTTACTATCCTCTCTAAGCCTGTCGAGCTGGCCGGGGGCCATGAATGGGATGCTTGTCCTGTTTATCTAAGGAGACTGATAGAAGGGATGGGGGTAATAATAAGTCTACATTTCCTGTATGGGACATTTCTCTTTCCATTTTTGGCACTCATACCTGTCTTTCCACACTTTTGCAGTTTCTGCTTTCCCCAGCATGTACATCATCATGAAGGGACACCAGATCCAATACATTAGTCAAAATAGGAGCAAGAAAAAAAAAAGCCCACCAAAATATAACTTTGGAATTTTCTTAATACCTTACTATCTTTTCTTCTCTCAGAAAATCCACCAAGCAAGCACACTATATCCAATTTCTTGTAGCCTTTACAAGAGACTGTAGCAAAGAAGCTCGTGCCTACAGCTCCCTGATATTTCTTGGTAAAGTTGCCTTCAGAGTGACAGCAGTCACATCGGAGTCCTTTTACCCTCAGAGCCCCACTTTGCTCCTTGCTCAGCAGTCAGACTCAGCCTGGGCAGGTAGCTCCCTGATATTTCTCAGTAAAGTTGCCTTCAGAGTGACAGCAGTCACATCGGAGTCCTGTTAGCCCCAGGGCCCCACTTTGCTCTTTGCTCAGCAGTCAGACTCAGCCTGGGCTGGTTTCTGCCACTGTTCCCCTTTAGCCTCAGAGAGGAGTCTATCAACTGTGTCCAGAGAGAACCTGTGTGCAGCTTCTGGTTCCTGTCCTCAGTAAGACTGCAAATGCATTAGTCAGGGGAGACAAGTCATGGGTTAGAGGGCCCAACAGTTTGTCACCAAGCTCAGCTGTTTCCAGATCTGTCTTAGGAGATCATGACCTGTTCTGTAGGATTTCAGCTTCTTGGGCAATTTTCTCCAGTCAAATGCCCCAACACGCCTTCCTCTGCTCTTTCTCCCCTCTCTCCCATGAGGCCATGGGAAAAAAACTCTGTCTTTCTTGTAAGATCTTATCTCTGGTGCCTGCTCCTTACCTAGTAAAGTCCATATACTGCTGCCTCAGAGAGTTCTCGGCTCTTCTGTTATTCCCTGCTACATTCTGAAGGATTTGTCCTGACATTCGGTCACCTTTCTCATCTTCTCTCCTCCTATGTGTCCACTCCAATGCCTTCCACATTGGATGACATGTCATTAATCTGGAACATTCTTGCTAATTCTTCAAGACCCACAAGCCCAGAAGAGACTTCCTCAATGGAATCTTCCATAATCACCTCCATCCCTCCAAAATTAATTCTTTCTCCTTCTATATTTACACTTCTTTATATTGATGCCCCGTGACATAATACTGATTTTTTCCTTATCTGTCTGTCTCTCTTCTAGGCTCTTTAAGGGCAGGATTTAGCATAGATTTTGTTGTTTTCATTATGAAGTAAGAGCTAAATAAATTGAATAAATTTGTGCTTCTTGCTTTGTACATGTCTTTTTCTAAGCTGAGTAGTAAGTATTTAGTATGTGCCACATAAACAGTTGCTGCTGGATCCTTGCAAAAGACTGCTTAAATCTTGGAAAATGGTACTGGTATCAACATTAGAATATCTAAGTAATTTTGTGGACAAATATGAACTGGTTTTATGGAGAAATCTACCTTTTCCCCCACATCATAAATGACATTTGCTGATCTGAATAAAAGACTGTTAATCATATCCAAATGGGAAGAAAAGGCTTTGGGTTTTGTGAGGAGAAATTATTGTTTTTACTTTTGGTGTTTTTTTTTTTGCAAAATATTTAAGGTAATTGAGATGTTTTATGGACAATGAATATTTTTCAAAGTATGTTATTTATTTTCTCCCCTGCCCCCATTCCCTTCTACAAAGTCCAGCAATCTTGGGCAAAAACAGAGAAAAAGTACAGAGTCCATCCTTGTGTAGACAGTAGTCTTTCGATGGCAACATGGACCATCTCTTTCTCAACCCAAGATGACAGAGCTGAGGAAGGTTTTTGCAAACCTGTCACTAGCTCACTGACCACTCAGTCACTCTGAGTCACTGGTGTTTGTTGGCTGTAATGGCCCACCATGGGAACTATCAAGAGATAAATCATTAGTAGACCCATGAGGGGGCCTTTTCTTTCTTGATTGGGATTGTTCATGGACTGTCCTTTCTGAACTCAAATGCAGCCTCATATGAAACCTGTACTATGAAACCTGCTCCTCTTTTCCCAATATCATCAGGGACTTTCCAGGCACAAAAGACAGCTAAGTTCTAGAGCAGCTTGAAAGTTGTCCTAATAGCGTGGATGACTCCCCGAGGCCCTGCCATTCTCTAGGAACCATTAATTACTGTCACGATGATTTATATGTATGCAGCCACTATCTTTTTATCAGAAAAGTACTGCTTCAAAGTTGAAATCTTCGTCCCTCCTACAGGAAACAACTGAATGAGAAGCACTTGAATGAGAGGTGAGGACGTTACTGTGTTGGCAACATTTAGATTACTTCCTTGTGTTCTCTACATGTAATGTCTCTATGTGGACATAGACACTAAAGAAAGGGTGCAGAGAAGAGTGTTCAGTTTCTCAGTGGAAACCAACATCTGTCTCTCTTCTCTCCTTTCCACAAAATGAAGGGCCCTAGAAGACTGAGAAACAGCACTCCTATGCCTGGAGAGTCCCCTAACTTCTAGCCTAGTCATAGTATGGTGAGAGGAATGTTGACCCAAGAGACAGCAGAGACCAAGTTTGGTCCTCAACTTCTACTGATCAGCTGTTATCACCTCATTTTTCTGCATCCTTGACTTCCTTCTCTCCCCAAGGTCTAAATTCTCTGCAAAGTAGAGAACCAAAGGATGATGGATGAGTCACTTTGAGAACCTCTAAGACAGGCACACACCCAGGCACATATCTGCCAAGAAACCTCTTCCTACCACACTGGTGAGACGGCTCTCTCACTCCTTCTCTATGTGTGTTTATACTGATGGAAATATCACTCTGTTCTTGGGAGTTGATTATAAAAAATAATCTCCTTAGGAAGGAGGAAAAATTACACTAAAGGATACTGCTCACGGTATAGTTCCAATCTCAGCACAGGCCCAGTGGCCAATAGATGAATGGCTTGGTACTATTTGTAGTGGTTTCAATGTCATGAGAACCACAATGAGTAAAGTCAAAGCATTTGCCCTGTGGCTTGCAAATACATCTGTGAACAAGAGGAATGTGAGGGGAGTAGCTGTCCATGGTGTACCCTCTGTGGGTCAGGCACTGAGCATTTACATTAATCATCTCATGTATTCTTCAGAACAGCCATGGGGATAGATACAATCACTGTAATTTATGGATTAGGAACACAGGGCTCAGAGACTTAGAGTCACTTGCCAAGCTCATGACTACAGTTGATGAGCCAGTGCTCAGAATTCAAACCTAGCTGGGTGGATTTTTGTTGTCATAGTTTACAGAGTCACTGTGTCTCTATGAACATTAAGCCACTGAATGCTTGACAATTCTTCTTGGGGAAGTAAAAGGCCGAACTCCTACAAGTTTCTGCTGACCTTTTTTCCAACAGATCAAATGTACAGAAATGGTCTTTGACATATGATTTTCAGTGCTTGTACTTTATGGTGGTGCAGAAAGACTGTGCATTCAGCAGAAGCCTTATGTTTTGAAGTTTGTTCTTTTCTTAGGCTAGCAGCATACAGCACGATGCCTTTGTCATGCTGGCTGGAGCACTGAGTTGCAGCTCCCAATTAGCCTTGCTTTTATGAGTAGAAGCATCCATCCTATGCATTGTAGAGCACTGTGTTGCTGAGCTGTGATGCTAGGCAGGAAGAGTGAATGAAACACATTCTTGAACCTATTATGGACTTTTTTGGGATGTAACTGCACGATAAGTCACGGGACACCCTGTACAGCCTTACTGTATGTGTGTTTTGATTTAAGAATCTATCACTTAATACATGTGGTTGATTCATTCCCATTGAACTCATGGCCAATAGTTCTACTATTTCTGAATAAAGCTTTTCTGGTATATGTATTATTTATGTGAGGCATATCATAGCCTCTAACACAGAGACATAGCAGACATTTCTTGCAAGCAGAGACTAGGGGAGCAGGCCTCTAACCCCAGCTAATCAGGAGACTGAGGCAGGAGGATCAAAAATTCAATGGTATAGCTCAGTGGAAGATCACTTGCATATCATGTAGGAGGACTGGGGTTCAGTACTCTGTACTAAAAAAAAATAGAGGAAAGGAGAAAATAAAACACTATGCTTGCAGGCAGTGAACTCACTAACAAAAGGGACAAAAATGTGAAATACATGGCATCAAACATATCACAAATAGTATTCATTTCTTGAAGCTGAAACAGAAAAAAAGACAGTACTACTTCAGCTGGGGACAGGTGCTTTGGCAATGCAAGGTTTCACTGTTCCCCATATGTCTGTAAGCAATTGCTAAGTCATTGATTTGGGGAGTTAAAAAAATGTAGTGAGAAAGTTAACAATTACAGAATCCGTAAGAAACAAGTATAGTGGACTCTACCCACTCACTCATGAAACAGGTGTGTCTGTGATACAACCGACACTGTTCTAGGTACTGGGGATCCAGCAGTTAGTAAGAATGGCATTTTGAGAAGGGACGGCATATAAGAAGTATACTATCATCAGTGGGTGATGACAAACCGAACTGAGAGGGTTTGGGAGAGATAAGCGGCAGGTTTCCATTCACACAGGGTAGTCCCTGGGGAATCTGACAAAGTGCCATCTAAAAAGACAGTCAAAGGACTGACTTGGGAAGAAGCAAGGACATGGTGAAGCAGAGGCCAGTGTGGCTGGAGCTGAGAGAAGAGGTGGAAAGAGAAGAGATCACAGACAGTGATATGGTGGAGGGTATCAGAACCTCATATGAAGCCCTGTGCCTCTAGACTTAGCTCTTGAATGGTCCATGGTAGGAAATGTAACATCAGCACTGGGATGCTTTGTAGGTTGTCACAAGGCTGGTAAAATAAAAACACTGTTATTCTTTGACTCATGGGACAGACCTAGGTATGGCCTCAAGAGAGGATCTTTGCAGAGTGGCAGAGGCTATGCCAAGGCTCTTAGCCCTCCCTGCTTCATCTGGGACAGGGTAGGGCACCCGAAACTGCCTGCTTTAGGAAAGTGACTGAAAATCAGCCTGGGCTTGGGTGAGATTCTAGGAGATAACATGGCCCAGGGCTGCAACACTGAGGACAATTTCATCAGCGTCTCTAGTGCATCCCAGGCAAAGTCAGTCCCAACAAACAAACCATCCCCAGGACAACAGCCGCAGTGACGAGGAAGCAAGTCTATGGGCCAATGAGCTGTGGAAAACTCTGCTCACTCGTGCAGAGTTCTGCTTGCTGAGCTGGTCCCAGTGTGAATGCCTCAAACTCCTCTGCAGCTCGAACTCCTAAGCCTCAACCTTCTCAGCTACCTGAGAGGGAAACTGAGGCCTAGAGACAGGTAAAGCGGCGGGCCTCTGAGTATCAAAGGAATAACTCACCAGGGTGCTCAATGAGCTCTAACATCAAACTGCCACCCTGTATGGTTAAAACTACAATTTAGGAGAAGAAATTTAACAGCTCTATTCAGTTTGGAAAACACAAAACAAAACAAAATGACATTGATTGGTTTGTCCAACTGCCGTGTTCACATTTACCTCAAAGGCTGAAATGACCACAGCAGCGCGTGCTTTCTGTCCAGTTCAGTGAGTTGGATTTCTTTCTTTATTACATATTTTTGTTGTTACAACCTGGTCATTCAACATCTGGCTCTCAGAGTGTCCGGTGGAAATGTGCATGGCTATAATATGAATCAGTCCCAAGGGAAATGTTCCCAGTTAACCAGTGTGGTTACTCTACATGGAAAACAGTTGAGGAGAATTAAAATTCTATCTCTGCTCTTCAGATTGCACTGGGACATATCTACTTTGGTAGCTTCCTATGTGGAAGCCTGTGCAGGGCCCTGTGGATACAGGATTCTGTCCCCATGACAGATTGACTCCCCCAGGGAAGCTGAAAGCACTTGGCCAGCCAGGGTCAGTGGAATGCTTGTTAGCCATGAGTCTGAGACAGGGGTAAGAAAAGGGGTACTTGATTGGTTGTGCTTGGTGATATTTTGGTGTGAGTACTCTCATTATAGTGTATTTCAAACTCCCAACAGCGAATACATTTGCAGAATTCCTCAAAATGTGAAATTTGCTTTCACAGGTGTCTCCTGCAGTCTCAAGCACACTCTGAAGCTCTCTGAATAGAGGGCTACTGACAGGAAAGCTCTAACAATACCAGACTCTGAGGAGACGGGGAGATAAAGTGCTTGCACAGCAAAAAAATGAGGGCCAGAGTTTGATCCCCACATGGCCATGGTTGTGCATTTATAATTCCAGCACAGGGAAGGTGGAGACAGTGGATTCCTGGGGCTTGCTGGTCAGCCAGCCTACCTAATTGGTGAGTTGCAGACCATTGAGCTATCATTTCTAAAAATAGGTGAACAGCATTCCTGAGAAACAGCACCAATTTAGTTTTTGTCGTGCTTATTTTGTTGTTCTGTTTTGTTTCAAATAAGGCTTATCCAAATTGAATAATTCTCAGTTTGTTAATGTTTAGCTGAAAACACAGGACTCAGAAACAGAAGTGATCTCCCTGGAAGGGTCTGCTATGTGGGTATGTGTGGGTGTATGCGTATGGGTGTGGGCGTGGGTGTGCATGCTCCACGTGCGTATGGAGACACAACCAAAACCACACATTGAACATTGGAAGAACTATCGCTGGCATGGGAATTGAGAAGCCAAGGAAAGTTAAACACAGGGCATTCTGGTCTTTGTTATCAATCTCTAGGGGCTCTGAAGTCCTTCCCAAGAGCACTAGAAACTAAATAAACAGGGTTGGCAAAATGTCCAGAACAAGGAACCTGATGTGAGCCCAGCATAGAATGTTCTGGTAAAGTTGCTGGAACAAGTCAGAGTTCCCTGGTACCTTGGGGAATAGTCTTCCCAGAAGCTATGAAGATGATGTGGGGCAACCACTAGGTGGGGCTGTGGCCGTGGGGACTCCAGGGGCTCTTTCATTGGTGTCGGAATTTCTTATCTCCTTATTTCCACTCTCCCCTTCTCCGTTCTCCTCTCTTCTGACTCTTCTTCTGACTCTTGTAGCTGTCTTTGCTGAAGAAGCCTGGGTTAGCCACCTCCTCCCACACAGAACTCTACAGTTTGCTGCAGCAGGGATCCTATCCAGGAGACCCAGCTTTCTCCGGCTCCAGTAGAAACTGCGTGGAACACACAACTCCGCTTTTCCCCACTCTTGCTTTGTTTCTTTTCTTTTCTCTTCCAACATTCTCAGCTCCACTCTTGAGTCTGAAGACGGGCAAATAAACAAATCGAAACTGAAATTGAACGTTGGCCCCAAAGTGAGGACATCTGGGAGGCTTGTAGGGAAATTTACATGCTTGCTGGGTTTCCGGTTACATATTTTGTGTTGCCTGGTAACCGAGCCCACAGTTCACTTTCATGCTTTCTTCTCCCCCCATCCCCTGTTTATAGTGTAATTACTGCCGTGACTTCATAATCCCCCGGTGAACAGCTGTCAGGGGGGCCTAACTGCTGAATAAACAGAGTTTATAATCTCTCCTCTACTCGTTGGTTTACTAAATAGATCAATATTTGGTTTGTAGGCACAGAGATTAGGAGGTGGAAGCGTCTTTTGAAAAAGCCTGTTGGCTTCCCAGGGCCTCCCAGCACACCTGAGAATGTGGGAAAGAAAAACCCGGTTCACGTAGAAAAGAAGGGATTCATCCCAGACCTTCACCTGCTGGATGTTTCCCGAGGAGCACCTTGTCTTTAGGAGGGCAGCCTCAGTGGGGTGATAGTTTAGGCTCTTAATTGTAACTCCCGGAGAATCTATTTTCTTCTCCCTCTACCTCCCCCCACCTCTCTCTTTTCTTTCTGTC
Source organism: Peromyscus aztecus (assembly GCA_902168405.1). Taxonomy (NCBI): domain Eukaryota; kingdom Metazoa; phylum Chordata; class Mammalia; order Rodentia; family Cricetidae; genus Peromyscus; species Peromyscus aztecus. Next base: position 21,695 of record CABHPQ010156355.1, on the reverse strand, counting down.
CCCCATCACATCCTTTTTAATCTTTCTAAATGGATATTATAGCCTCAGGGACTCCAAGAAGATTCGTGGATAAACAGGAACTAAAACCCCTGAGATGTCCCTCCCTCCCCTCCCACCATCTTCTCCACCCCAAATTCCAGGTTAGAGACTCCATCAAGAAAGCAGCCTCTGAGGGTTCTTTGTCCAACTCAAGGCCTGGGGTGGCACTGTGGGAAAGGGTAGGGTGATTTTGACCTTTAATATATGATATATAAAAGGAAAATATGGCTGAAAGGGGGGAGCATGGCTGGACTTTCAGGAGCGATGCGTTCTAAACTTGGAGCTTGCTGTGGGACCTGGGACAAGTCCTTTGTGGATCTGTCCGCCTAAGACATGGGCTGGTGGATCTTAAGGCTTCTTCCAGAAAGGAATGAAGCCAGGTCCAACTGAGGCCCCAAAGACAGAGGCAACTCCATAGCGCTGCCCTACCTTCATTGTAGAAAGGGGAGTTAATTCATTACTGTGATCATCAGAGGAGATAAGTGATGAGCATACCTTCGCCAGGTCACAGTCCTTGTGTGTCTCTCTAAAGCTAGCATTGTTTAATTTCTTCTAAAGCCAAACCCACAGAGAAGAAAGGCTTGGACGTAAAAATTGGGCCAGAAAGAGAAGAGTAGTAGTCAATCAACCCAATGCCTGTGCTGCTCTTTCACAGGCTGCGGAGCTCGCTTCCCGTGTATGGTCCCGGGTAGTGCACACATCCACCTTTACAAAGGCTAAAGTGCCACATTTATTCAACTTTAGAGGGAGCTGCTCACTGTCCTGGCATTTCATTATTTTGTGTCAGTGCATTATTTTCCCTATGTTGCAAATCATTGATGTTCAGAGGTCATCATGACTATTGTTCAGGGTCACTGTGCAGGTAAATATTGGGCCCTCATGTGGATCTAGTTATACATTTTGCATTTTCTTTCTTGGCCACAGAAGTGACTGATCAATATGGAAAGAGAATCAGCAAACTAATCTAGAGGAGTTAGTGACCTAGAGGAGGCAAAGTTAAGGACCCAGAGGAGGCAAGGGACATTTACAGAGCATCTGATGCCCCTTCACTGTTGTCATGCAATAACATGGGGCCTGCTGATTCATTCATCTCCCAGAGTAAATAAGAGTCTCTGTGAAAAAGAAAACCCTGCAAGTGGCCTTTGTCTATGGGACATGATGAGACTTCTTTGACAGTGATACAAAAGACCTACACACATAGACGTGTCCCATGAAGACCCTTCGCCCAGAATGGAAGGGGTGGAGTACTGTGTCTTAGTGTGGGTGAAGTCGGCCTCAGACATTCTCCAGAAATTCAATTTTTGGCTTTGTGCAAGGATGAACGCCAACATCCAATCATTCTTCTGCTGTCCTAGGTTGGTAGCTTTCTCTTTGAAAGACGGCACAATTGCACTTCAGTTTCATATAGATCCGTGTGTAGATCTGCACCACGATAACATTCCTTCATGTTAAATCTGTCCAAGACAGCTAACCTGTTTCCAAGATCTAATTTTGTACGTGGGAATCTTGCCTTGCCCTGATTTCCAGACCCATAGGCAGGCTTGGCAGGCTGTAGCTAGGAAAGACCCATGCTTTACCCTGCTGCCCTGAACTAGACATCCTCCTTCTTGGTTAGGCAAAATCGCCTGCTTGTCACAGGTGCTTTGTAAAGCTCCTTCTGATTGATGGTTTCCTGGATATCTCAAAACCCATTATTTATTTGCTCACAAATAAAATGCACAAAGAGTCCATTATAACAACTTGTGATATCTATCTACATAAATATATATGCATACATAGATATAAATATATATATACACAAATATATACAAATACACACAGGACCATATATATGTGTATATATGCATACACATGCATGCATGTGCATGTGTGTGTGTGTGTGTGTTTTTAAATACCTAAAGCTTAAACTCCATCAGCCAGGACCCTCAAGCTATAGCGTACATCCAACCACTGACTGGAGGGCTTTTTCTGAATACATCCTTAAATTCCTGGTTACTTGTGACCCAGAGCTTGAGAATCTGTGCTTTAACCTGTCCCCAGATGACATTTTCCACACCTGAGGAGGCTCTTGTCTTCAGAGTCCACCATCGCCACTTGAGTTCCTGGAGCCCCTGGAGGCTGATTTTTAAATTGTCTTTCCACATTTATTGCTGCTGTTTGCTGTTGGTTTGGTCCTTTCTGCCACCAGAGGGTTCTGGGACTGCCTGTCTCCTCATAAAAAAATATGAAACTTGGGTGGTTTTATCTAGTGCCATTTTCCATATTCCACTGCAGCCTTATCATGACATCCAGTACATGTGCAAGGATCCCTACTCTACTTTCTGACTCAGAATTTTGCATTTTTGGATGTTCTTCCTGGCCCAGAAGGCCTCCCTAGTGGTTTCTGAATTCAGGTCAGAATAAAGTGGAGTATAGCCCCTGTAGGACCATCCCCCTCAAAAGTTACCCAAGAGCAGATAATTTGCTTTCTCTTCCTATAATCTTAAAACTTCTGGAATAAACTCTTTCCCGAATTTTGTAATGTCAGGATCTGTTTTTAAGATTTCTCTGCCAGCAGATAAAGGGGAACAGGAAGGCAGAGACACAGAAAGGCTCAAGTCAAAATCCTCTGAGTATGGTAAATAGGGGTAGAGACCCAGGCCAGACTTTGAGAAGTACCTGGGAGACTCTTACACAATTCTAATATTCACAGATTTCCACAAAGCTGTCCCACTGAGATTGCTCGGGTAGAGCAAACTCCTGAAACTCCAGGAGACTTACAGACCCTGGATTTCCTGGCAGGAATGTTCTGGTGGTTACTGCTCCATTCTGATTGTGTGCCTTGACTGTTGTGTGTCTTATCCAGGAGGCACACAGAATAAAGTTAGGGTTATCATTTTACAAGTGGAGAAAGTGCTTTAAGACAAGATCATTCATCAACCATCTCATAGGATCATTGGTCATTTATTCATTTATTTAAGTATTGTTTTATAGTATTTACTATGGGCATGTACATATTGAGAGTGATGATTTACATTATTCATGCTCAGGTTTTCAGTGAGTTAGATAAACTCTAAAGGAATATAAACTCACATTCTCAATAAAGGCGAGGAAGGAATGTTTTACTCAAAGGAGAGGAGAGGAGGCCATGATGGACTGAGTGAACCTAGAGGCTAGGAATGGCTTCCTTGGGAAAGGCTAGGTATGTATAGATCAGCCAGGCAGGGAGAGAAAAGCAGTCTCCAGAAGTGTTGGCTGCATGAGCATCCAGGTCTGGACCACTTCAGGTCTCTGGACTTTCCTCCACACTTCAGCCTTCTTTGTTACCACTGTGGAAAGGTAAAAGGTATATATGACAGCATGAGTACACACACACACACACACACACACACACACACACACACACACATGGGGGAGGGAGGGAGGAAGAGAAGGAGAAGAGCGTTAATTGACTTGGATCAGAGATGAACTCACTCCTTAGAGCTGAGCCTGAATGTTGCTACTCAAATCTCCCTTTCTTCAGGATGCTCAGGATACTTTAAATGACATTATCTCTGACTACTATCTTGTCAGAAGAGATTGCCCAGAGTCACCTGACTAAGGGTAGTCCTCCAGCAGTGTGGAGCAGACTGGGGAGTTCTGACAGTGATTCATATGACATGAGAGTCCAGAGCCCAGAACACTTCAGTGCCTTCACCCTCTCTTGGCCTCAGTCATGTTCTCCCTTTTTGATGTTTGAGATAGACCAGAGGAAGCCTTTAGATGTTCTTCCATGCTATCCAAAGCCTTTTAGCTTGCAGTATTTGTGGACATTAATATTCTCCTTTCAAGAACATTCAATTTTGAACAGTATGGGGGGATCTGTTTTTATCCTACATAGTATATGACCAATATCAACTAGCATGATACCTTGAGCATCTATACCAATAACAATCAGTGGATATTATAGAGAACTCTCTCACTCTTGCCAACATGTTAGTCCATCCCCTAAACTCTGTGTGACAATCTCTGGCATCTCTGGCTTTTGCTTGGTGTTGTAAAGATTTGTAAATTTAAATATGTGCACGTGTGTGTGGGCTAGTGCACATGAGTGCAGGCTCACGAAGAGGGAAGGACACCAGCATCCTATACTCTGGATCTGGAGATGTGGGCTATTATGAAGCTGACAGACATGGGTGCTGGGAAACAATGTTGGGCCCTCTACAAGAACAGCAAATGCTTGTAACCACTGAGATGCTCTCCAGCCCACTTCCCAGTGTTTCGGGTGAAAATAAGTTGATTAAGGAACTAAAAGTAGTTGGAAACTGCATATCCTAATCTTGCAGAAACAACAGAAGAATGTTGAGTCGGCTAGGGGTGAAGCAGATTTTGCTGAGTACTAATAACAGCTACTGTTTTTTTTTTTTTTTTTTTTTTTTTTTGGTCCTGGCATCACCAGATAAGGTGAGCTGAGGTGTTTTACTTACTTTACCTAGGGCCATTTATTCAACTTTGATTTTAAAGAAAAGCACCAGTACTCAGAAAAGATGAGTGACATCTTGTCAGTCAATTTGCTAGTGAATGGGATTCAAGACTCCCGAATCTGAAGACCATGGTATTTTCCAGCATTACAGTGTGGTGAGGCTCTGCACCCATCTGTGTTCCCACCTGTAAAATGGATAAATCAATATCCACCTCTGTGTATTCCCTGAAGGAATGATGGAGCAATAACTGTTATTAGTCATAATAGTATCTTTACTGTGTGTAGAATGTCAGTCTCCAAACTGTTTGTTGTGTATGTCCAGAGTCCCACGTGAGTGGCACAACAGCCCTGTTACACGGGTGTCATCAGTCATGTCCATCTTCCAGGTGAGGAAGCTGAAGCTCAGAGAGGTAAGGTGATTGGCCCAAGGTCACAGCCTTGGAGAATGGTAGTGCTGACACCAGTGTTTGGCCACCTCATGTCACCTGCCTTTCTAATTACTAGGATAACTGTAATCCACCGGAAGTTGCCCATGGGAAGGAAGGACTTGGTATATAATAATTCACAGGTGGTTGTTATCTCTGATGCCATGCTTGTCATGAGTCTCCAAGGGACAACTGTGGAGTGTGGTCCTTTTCACCCTCAGCTTATCTCCTTTCTCCTATGAGTTCAACCACGTCCTTCATCTCTTGGCCACTGAGACCACATTACTCTTCTCAGGGCTCCCCTTGGCTACCATGGCCCTTGGAAACCATTAGGTCTGGGCTTTATCATGTGCTTGGTTCTCTTCTCTCTTGAGTGGCTTGGAGGAAGTTGGAAGTACTCAGAAATTTAATTAACGTCTCAGAACCATGTAGTGAATATATTCATTACATTGCTCTCTTATGTAAATTGACATGAGAGCAAGCCCTTGGAAAGCTGGATTATAATTATGAATCTTCCTGACCTTTGGGGTTGGCCAAATAGATGAGTGAAAGCTATTGGAGGAAGGGTAGAGTAATAAGTCTGGGGAGAGGAGAGCTATTTACTAGATCTGGTGAAAATGAAGAGCTCACAGCATCAGGACCAGTGTGGAGAAGGTTTTTTTCATTGCTAGATAGTCTTCCTGAGTCTCACAAAGTCAAACTTGGACATAGGAGCTGTTTATTAGGACTCTGTGACTCAGGAAATAAAGATGTTAGGCAGGATTTAGAAATGAGCTCACTAGGATAGGTAATGGTTTCAAAAGGGAAAAGAATTCAAGTAAGAAATGAAGAAAATAGTTCACATTAGAATGGGCACAGGTGGCCACGGTCTTGGTTACAATCTACAGGATAATACAAAGGGAGGGTAGGTATCTTCTCAGAGGAAGGAGAATAAGTAGCATCATTTCATGTCCCCTGCTTTCCAAAAGTTAGACTGAAGATTGAGTCCTCCCAAGGCTTCTGCAGATTCTCTACAACAGATTATTAAACTAAAATAATGTGCCAATGGGGAGGGAGCTGTGAACATGTCATGCTCTCAGGAAAACTGTGAGGTAAGGCTTTCATTTTATGGACATAGAGAAATCTTGGGTGATCAGGGGTTCAGATTAAAGGGAACCTTGGAGCTGAAATAATTTGGAGAGATTCTCACAAGCTGGGAAGTGCATTTGTTTTCACCAACATGAGAGTAACAGAAACCAAGTGCAGAGCTGTACAGAGACACTTGAAGAAAAAAAATCAACATTTCTGCTTCCATAGTCTCACACTTCTACTGATTATCACCCCCTGAGAAGGAGGCACTGTGTTGTACTGTACAGAAGGAAAAAGAAAAGGACGTGGGTCAAGCACTTACCTCCATTTTGCTTAGTCCAATGAGCAGGAGTTGGGGGGGGGGTCTCTCTAAATTACAGGAAGGAAACCATAGCTTAGCCCAAGTAAATTGCTCCTGATTAAAGAACTTGCAAGTGGCAGAAACTGGATTCAAATGCATATACACTGACACTGAATTCCACTCTCAACTACCCTGAAAGCCTCCCAGTCTTTTTGCTGTATCTAACTCTTTTCTCTTTGCCTGGAATATCATTCATCCACATGTTTATTCATCCAACAAATATTTGCAGGACACTCACCACGTGTCTGAGAATTGGCTTAGCACTAGGAAAATTCATCGATAGGAACATGTGGCTACCCTCCAAAAGCAGAAAATCTAGGGAGGGACAGGTATGGGCAAGAAGAAATCAACACAGTGTGGCATGTTCTCTGAGTAAAACCCAGACAACACACTGCAAAGCCAGAGCTGATGAAGCAATAAACTCTACCAGCAGCTGGGAAGACAATGGAAGATGAGGGGGAGATGGAGAAAGGACATTGGAGAGGGCGTTTTGGAAATAATATGTGCTAACATTTATCAGGCTGTCTGAAAAGTAACCCTCAATGGGAAACAAAGAATTCACCTAACAGATGTCCACTGGGAAGCTTCTGTATACTAGTATCACTTCTGAGATGATGAATAGGGCTCAAATCCCTACCTCATGAGCAAGAGTTGGTTACAAAATAATGAAAAAGTCTAAAACACAATGCCAAATCATGAGGAATGCACAGATGAAAGTGAAAATCAACAGGGGAAGTGGTGTTTGAGCTATCTATCCAGAGAAGCCCCTGCTGAGGCCTGTGGGATTAGAACAAGGCTTCGAAGACACATCACGCAGCTCATTGTGGAAGAAGATCAAAGATAGGAAGGTGGGTCAGAGAGGAGTAGGTGAGCCAGAGGGATGGAGTCTAGGTGAGGTAGGGCCTTAGAAGCTATGGAAGATGTAGGGAACCAGTGAATCATTTTGTATATTTATCATTTATTGCAGAAATGTATTACTGGACTAAAGGTTGTTCAAGACACATTTATCATACAGTTACTTTTATAAATCAAATGTAAAATTCACATTAATTGTGATTGAATGGGCTGGCTTCTCCCATCCTCAAATCCTGCAGTTTAATCAAAATGGAATTCTAATCTCGTGTTGACACATTCCGAAGAGCCTGTGGGATATCTGGGCACCCACAAGAAACTAATCATTTAAAGAAAACCTGAAGTTGGGAAAATATGTAACCAAATATTTTAGATGAAACCATGGGAAAACCAAAACCAAAAACTGTCACTAGCAGTTCAATCTGGCTTCTTTTCCTGAAAGACAGATAGCATTATCCAAATATTCTTGCCTTGAGTGTGGCTACCGAAGCCTGGAACCAAAAGGCCTCTGTTATGGTTCAACCCATTTTTTTCTTGTTCTGGAACGTTCCCTATGGCCTTTCTAGATATAAACATAGACCATGGATATGGCCTTGGGGCCATTCACAAATGTAAAGAGGCCTGAATTATACAACACACATGAAGTGGGTTGAAATCCAAGTCTGCTACACACCTATTATGAGAATCATGCCCTGGTCCTTGGCTCTGACTCTGCTCCCTGGTAGTTTCAGAGACCTGGATATTACAAGGGCCTAGGCTTCCTGTTGTCACTAGCAGACTGAGCCAACATGGAGGTGTGGCAGAGGCTGTTATGGTCCTTTGAGAACTATTAAACCAGGCCTTTAGCAAAACAGGAGCTAGGGGAAGGGAGCAAGAAGGGAAATCCTTATTGTTATCCAGTGGTGCCAGGTTTTTACCTAGGAGCGACCAAACAGCGTTGATTTCCCAAAGATCAGGAAACGTTGGGGCATGGAGGTACCAGCCACCTGACTCCCAGTTAGCTTCACAAGCCTCTGTCCTCTCAATTTAGACAGTGATCAAATGGTGATTGAAAGGCTTTCCCCCAAGCCAGCCTCCTCTCCTCTTGCTACTGGGGATGAGGGTGGAGGATGGGCCTCAGCTAATCAAAGCAGGTTGGTTTCTTGGCTGAAGAGTGAGCTCAGCCTTCTACTGGAAATTTATCATTAGTTCCCTCTCCTGATGTCCAGGGTAGAGTGGGCTTGTTCCTCACAGCTGCAGTGTCTTCCCCACGCTCAGGCATGTGATGTGTTAAGTGGGTCAAATTTCCTCCTCTTTAGGGGACATCTCTCTCTCTCTCTCTCTCTCTCTCTCTCTCTCTCTCTCTCTCTCTCTCTCTCTCTCTTTCTCTCTCTCTCTCTCCTCTTTCTCTCTGTCTAGGAATATAACTCTCTCTAGCCAAAGGTGTCCATTCTCATCTCTGCTGTCTCTCTGTTTTCCCAATGCAGAATATAGCTCCCATCAGCATCCCCTTCCAACCACTTTTGGGGGAGTGGCTATTTGTCAGAAGATTGCTGTAAACTGCAATTTGTCTGTAGTTGTTTTCTCGTGCACATTTTAAGGGACTTCTAATGGAATGGCTTCCTCTCATAAGCTCATAGATAAGTTACACAAGCCACATCCTTTCCTTTACCCCATAGTCTGCTCAAGAGACCCTCATACCACCTGCCCCCCAACACCCCATTTCCATGGGAAAAAAGCAGCTGAACAACCCCTGTGGAGAAGGAATTCAAGGACTCAGAAAGGTTTTGAAATGCTCTAATGGCAGTGTTGGCTTTCAGAACTGATCTTGCCAGGTTGCCTTAATTCTGTGTTTTCATTAAACTTATTAGTATAATTTTAGACATGTAATCGCAGTAAAAAGTTTAAATGGCTTCTGACTCATTTTCTTAATATTAGACAAACACACATGACCTGCGTGTGGGCACACCCCCATCCTCCCAGCCCTCACATACACACATCTTACTCATTTCACATGCTAGGTTCAATTTTACTGTTTCTTACATGATCGTGTAATTAAGAGCATTTTCTTTGAAGAGACAATTATAGTTACAGTCGGCAGTGAGCGGGAAGCTCAAAGCATGTTTCCTGGTATTAACCAAAAGCCACTGCATTACTGCTTAGAAATCTCACTGAAGTTTCAAAATAATAAAGTAAGAATGCTTATAAAAATGCCAAGAACACTTTGCCTGAAGCTGCTGTAATTATTCAAATAAATGGTGTGTCTCTGTGGGACTCCAGAATGGATCCCCTCTCTCCATCTACCTCCACATCCTGTTTGTAGAGCATTAAGGCGTCCTGGTGTACAAAGCCACTCTATCTAGTTCTGGCATTACTCACAAGCAGGGAAACCAAATGCCCAAGGGGAAAAAACGCCTTGACCAGGATTCTGCCGGAAGCAGGATTCAGAGCTGGACTTGGACAGTGGGACTCCTGAATCTCAGTCTGGTGGTACCAATACCCACTCACCTTTTTATCAGCTCAAGCTAAGCTAAGAGGTGTTTTTTTTTTTGTTTGTTTGTTTTTTTTTTGTTTTTTTTTTTAAGGATCCTTCCTTGGACCAACTGAGCTCTGAACTGGAGAAGGTTAGCTAAGGTTCTGTAGCTATAGAAACAGTTTATATTGAGATAGTCAATTATCTAACAGCAACATTAAAAGGAGTCAATGACCACCAAAAGAGAAGCTCTCTCTGGGGCAGAGCTCATGCTGTATTTATTTTTGATAAATACAGTACTCAGGTTAGTATTTTTAAACATGGAATGAACCCCGAGTACCAATACTGTAGGCATCACAGTGCTCCTGTGCGCTATGGTATCCCCATTTTAAAGATAAGGATATCGAGGCTTAGGGAGAATTGGATCTTGGAGAAAATCACTAAGCTAAGATGCAGTGGGGATGCAGCTCAGATCTTGCCTCTTCTCAAGCTCGTGGTTTTGAAAATTTTATGCTGATGTACTTCCACCAGGGCAATAGGTAGAAACGATAGCAGCAAACCAGTAATTAAAGGCAAACAGAACTGTCTGAAACTAATGATGGTGCTGACCAGAGAGGTTCCTTGTTGCTGCTAGTGTAAGAGGAGTCTGTTTATGCCTGTGGTGGGTGTTTTGAGAGATCTTTCTCTAGAGGAGAAGCATGGGTGGTCAGTTAGGGCAGAGCTTTTTAAACTGAGTCGTGACCCTGTATGGGGGTCATACATGTGCATGAATGAATCTTGAAATTTTTGACATTAGTAAAAAGGTCTCTGAAAGTGCATTGAAAACTTATAATGAACCCAAGGTTTGGGTGGCAGTACTCAGCCATGTTGCATCTTAATATTTCACAGTAGCCTTGGTTCTAGACATAGGACATAATAAGTTTTGCACTGTGCATGCCATTACCAAAGCATTGCCGGTAAACAAATAAAACACCTTGACTTCAACTGGAGATGATCAGTCTTAGGGACAGCAGTATTCTTACCATACATAGCCACCGTCTACTCTTACAGACACACAATGGTTTAATTACAAAAAAAACAAAGACTTCGGGTGTTTTCCTTCAGTCAGTCTTGAGCATGTAAGCATAAATTTGTACACATTTGAATTATACTGTCTTAGAATGTTGGACTTTAAAAGTTGCTCTTTTGGTTACTGATCTGAGTTATTTAAATGAATTCTGGCTTGAGATCAGGACAGAATTTCCATCAGTTTTTGAAATAGCCCTAAAAAATGTTTCTGTCATTTTTTTTGTATGTGTGTTTTGCAAAGTGATGTTCCCAGCCTTGACCATTCATTACAAAACCCAAATATTGATTGATTCTGTAAAGTGTTGAATGTGCTTTGTGTCTCACAGTATCAAATATTCTGCCAAGATTTAATTTGATAGTGTGAAATAAACAAGAATGTCCACCTTATTAACATAAAAACTTGTTTTCATCTTTGACAAATGGCAAAAATGCATATATACGAAAGGACTGTTGTTTTAAAGTAAATTTATTTACAGTTTCTATTATCACTAAATGTTTGATTTGTATATTTATTCCATGGACCTCTATACTGGGAATTGAGTAAGAATGTCTTGGGGGAAAGAGACTGCAAGCTGAAGAGTTGAAGAAGTCCTAAGTTAGGGGCTATTTTCTCTGCATTCTACAGCTTCCTTTAGGATTGCACATGGCCTGCTTCCTTTATGGGTAAGTTATGCTAATGGGTGCAAGTGCATGTATGTGCTCCTTAGACATGCACATAGGAACTCTCTGGGGCTTCCCTTTGGTGTTAGTGCTTATGCCTTCATCCCTCCTTAATCTTAACACCCTGGTTGGGTAAAATCACATTTCCCAGAATCCCCATTCTGCTTTGCTCTGTGGGGAGCCATAGCATTTATCCTTTGTCCAGCTAAATTACCTCATTGATTTATTGCCTCTAGTCTTTCCTGCCTCCTCATCCCAATGCCAGCAAAATCTTAGTTTCACCAAGAAAATAAAAATGTAAGATTTACATCTACTGATGAAATTAAATACTTAGAACTCTTGCTTGGCACTCAAGAGGAATTCACAAGTATTTCTTGAGTAAATGAGTAGAAGCTCTTAGAGCCACTTTAACGATTATTCATATTAGTATTATTGTGTGTGTGTGTGTGTGTGTGTGTGCACATGCCTGTGTGTGGGTGTGTGCACATGCCTGTGTGTGGATATGTGCACCTGAGTGTAGGTGTCTGAGGAAGCATTTCCTGGAGCTGGAGTTACAGACAGTTGTGAGCTGCCAGGCATGGGTGCTGGGAACCAAACCTAGGTTCTCTGTAAGAGCAGCATATACTCTTAACTGCTCTGCCGTTTCTCCTGCCTCTTTGGTTTCATTTTCTTAAGATGGGGAGCATATGTAGAAAGAGGGTACCTACATCTTACTCTGGACCACCTGCTCCTGTATCTTGTCAGATGTCAAATAATATACAAGGCACAGAAACACATTACAGGTGAAAATATTAGGGCTTGAACTGCGGAAGCACCAGCAGAAAATTTTTCATAGAAAGAATGAAATAGAGAAATTTGAGGTTCAAACTAGAGGCCTCAAACTATTTTATGTAAAGGTGGGGTAATATTCCTGAGTGTAAATAAGCCAGTCTGGGAATCAGAAAGTTCAACACAAATCCTTCCAAGTCACGTCTTCCCACCCCATTCACCATTTATCTATCCTTCACAATCTGTCTGTCCATCTATCTACCCACCTACCTCTCTGTTCTATTAGCCATCCATCTACCATGCACCTACCCATCTACCCACAGAACTAGCAGTCTTTCTCACGATATTGCTACATCTCAGCTATTACGGGAGGTAAAAACATTGCCGTGGTTATGATAGCAAACCACCAAGTAGATAATACACTCTAACAGTTAAGGCAGACAAGATCCCTGCAAACACTAACATTACACCATGGTGAATATATTGAAGAAAATTAAACAGGAAAAAGAGAAAGGGTTTTAAGATTCATGATTTCAAAATTCCTTCCTTGACTTTAGTATTTGTAGATGCCATGAAGCTAATTCTTCATTTTAAAATTTTCCCTACGTTTCAGCCACCCAAGTAATCCCAAATGAAGAGCAGGGAATATTAAAGACCTCTAATGACATTTTAAAATGTACTACCTCTTAATTTTGATGTGATAAGTAGGTTTTAACCTAAAAATTAATATCATTTAATTTGACCAATTTAAATCTAATATAATTGTGACAATAAAATCACTTGAAATACTTTGCATATTGATTAAATAAACATTTATGGAGTACCTAGGAGGTGCCTGGCACTGTGCTAGATGCAAGGGCTGCCAAGAGGATAATGTATTAGCCTTCCACTTGAGAGCGAGCCTGGATATCTCTTGGGACTACAAACAAACAGTGACAGGAAACACAGCCAACTGGCGAGATCTTTAAGATAATGCTCTATGAAGCTCTGAGAAGAGAAAGTGACTAACTCGTGGGCGGAAGAGGAGGTCAGAGAAAGCCTCGCAGAAGGGCTGCTTTTAAGCTGAGTCTTAAGGAATGAGAAGCCCTTGCCGTACTTACAATTTGTCTGTAATTGAACTAAGTCAAGATGATGCAATGTGAGCATTAATCACTCCACGAGTGTTCTTGATATGGGAATGGGTTAGCCGGGTTTGAAAAGAACACCATGGTCACTTAGGCACCCAACAAGCCATAACACGAGAGTGAAACTCTGCAGTTCTGAAAATATACAAGGAATGTATGCAACTTCCGTTTTTGAAATCAGTTTCGAAAAAGTCTAATCTCATTACAACCCTCGGGAAAGAAAAATGCAAAGTTCATACACATTTAATGAATGCCTTGCAATGTGCTTTCAACTTTGGGAAGTGAAGTCAACCTCTACCAGAAGTGACTTACAGAGTTCTGGGTTCTTTTGAGTGGGTAACACCTTATTATCTCAGCAAATCCTGGTCAGAGGCCATTGTGGGGTGGGCGGTGAAGCTGGCTAGCAGGCCTTAACACAAAGCCTTCCTTTGAACCTAAGGAGCATAGCTCAGATTCAGCCTATAAAATTAAAACCCTGCTTAGTCCCTAAGATGCCCACAAGGTAGAATCAAATTGTCTTCCATTTATGGACAAGGGAGCTGTGATGAGGGCAGAGGAAGTAACTTAGCCTAGTCATAGAAATTCTGAGTGTTAAAAAATAAAGTAAAACGAGATTCACTGGGAAGCTCAGGAATATTCCAGAGATAATTTATTTACTGACATCTCTTTGCGACACCATGAAAAGTGCTGCAAACAGAGAAATATTCCTAGTACAGGGGAACTACAGAATTCGTTTGGGGGTAAATAAGAACTCAAGAAAATGTGATTCCAGAGGGAAAGACAAGCACAGCCCATCCTGACAAAATCTCTGAGTACCACATTCATAGCTTCAAATGAGCAAGAAAGACAAAGTATAGGAGAGAAAATGCAGAGCCTGATCACAATGATGTATGACAAAAGAAGTTGTTAGGCATTGCCCAAGATGTCCTAAATGTGAGGCCTAAAATAAAACCTGCTCCACAGAAGCAAGGAAGTTTATTGGACCATTTAGGCCTTAGTTCATGGTGGAGTGTCTGGGCAGAATGAAGAGAGGCAAGTGTACAGCTTCTTTGAATGTCTCCAACCCCAAATCTGCTTATGTCTGAAAGCAAAAACTTACTCTGGTCCTCATTTAGTAGCTTCTGATGCATTTTCAATCAATGTCCTACAATAAATAGAAGGCATAGCAGATTCTTTTATCATTGCTGTTACAAAATGCACAACAAAAGCCATGTACAGAAAGAAGTTGAGAGGATAGAGTTCATCATGGCAGGGAAAGCATGGTGAGGAGTGTGGCTCCAGGGAGGGTACCCAGAACACGAGGGGGCAGGTCATACTGCTGCCACTGACAGGAAGCAGCACAAAGAGAAGATGCTGGTGTGCATACGCTTTTAATTGGTCTGTGACCCCAGCATTTGGGATACTGCCATCCACATCAATGACTGGTCTTTCTGCCTCAGGTTAACCTCTGTAGAAAGCTCTCACAGCCACATCTATAGCTGTTTCTCCTAGATTCCAAATCCAGTCACATTTACAATGATGATCATGGAAGATGACAAAATTTGTAAAGATAGTAGTCGAGAAGTTTCTGAAGTTGACTAGCAAAAGGCACAGATCTCAGAGGAGCTAATACATCTCAAGAAAGGCAAGTTTTCATTTTAAATACCAATCTAAAATTTCAGAGTAACCAAGAGGAAGAAAACACCCTGAAAACAGTGAAACAGACCCCAAATTGCCCAACAGAGAGCTAGCTTCTTTAAGACCTTCTTTTCGTGGTAATCACATGACTGCTGCCAATGAATGTGTCTTCTTTCTTCTTCTTCTTCTTCTTCTTCTTCTTCTTCTTCTTCTTCTTCTTCTTCTTC
>CABHPQ010156354.1:15068-25271 GCA_902168405.1 Peromyscus aztecus | reverse complement strand
TGAAGAAAAACAGTATTTGTCTGACTCTGAGCATCTTCACACTAACTCTGTCACCTCTCTCCTTCCCACTAGCTAGTGTCCACTCTGAGAATGATATCTCAATAGTTGTTAAAAAGTAATGCTAGCATTAGAGACTGCTATGATTTTTAAGTGTTAAATTTTTCCCCATGTCCGTAGCTACAGTAGTAAGAGATCTCATTAATAAATGAGGATTTGGAGGAAACTTAAGCATCCTTAGTTTCTGGTACCACTCCTTTGATCTGAAGATTCCTAGGATTGAAGCTGTCCTTGCCCAGAAGTCAATACACACAGTGCCGGAGGGATGACTGTCTATATTTGCTCTGAAAAGACTTCTGTGAACCTCTTTCAATGCCTTTGCTGGGACCATGAAGGTAGGGCTGTGTCTTAAGAGGCATGAGGTACTTGAGCTGTTTCCTTAGCAACCTGGCTTCTGAGCCGGGCACTGTTTGTCTTGGGTTTGCAATGCTTTCAAAGTCAGTAAGCAGAGCGACCGGTCAGATCAACGTCTTCTAACTTTGAATCCCTAGGAGGTTCCCCTTTCCAAGACAACGGCTACAAGGAGCTCTCTGAGTAGCCCAGAAGAAAGCTAGAGTCCAAGCTGATACGGTTTTCGGAACTAGATTCTCTTCTTTGAGGGAGGCACAATTCCTTATAAGAAGCTGGGAGATTCAGAAGAGCCAAACCAAGTACCCAGGACTAATAAAGCCAGGGTTAGAGGCAAAGTAAAGAAGGCAAGTCGGTTAGCTGAAGAGGGCCTCTCTCTGTAAGGAGTTCTTTGGCTACTACTAATGTCCTCACAGCCACCCTACAGTCAGCCCTTCTTCCTCATCCGATCAGGTTCTCCACAATATGATCTCAATGGATCTTTTAAACGCTGTGTTTTGAACCTAGCTAAGTCACACTAACCAGAGCTATTATCTTGATTTTCTAAATATCTCTTTATGGTTCTTCTGATGTTAAATTTATGTCATAGTCACTTATTTACATGTCTCTTAAATTTTGTTTTAACCTGTCTAAAAGAAGAGGTCTCATCTCTTCATTCAACAAAATGCCCAAGACAAAAGTGAGTGAATGAACATCTACCCCCACCTAGTCTTAGGCCAGCCAGTCGTCCTCAGGAAAGGAAGGAAACAATAGAGTATAAACTAGTGATGGCGGAGGGATGGTGGTTAAAACTAAAACTGACTTCTTTTAGGACCAAATGTTACCCAGGATCACAAGTCAATAAAAGACAGACGGCCCTGTTAGCATTCAGACCTGCCTCTGACCTGCCAGAATGTCGTCTTACATAAAGTCCTCTTTAAGAGAAAACCCCGCCCCTTCTCTCTCTTCCTTCCTCTCCCGCCATAAGGTAGTGTGCACCTCCTCCCTTCCTTTTCTTTCTTTTCCCCTTTCTCTTTCTCTTCTTCTCCTCCTCTCCTCAGACCCTGCCTATTTTCTCTTTCTTTCCCCTTAATAAAACGTTCCATGTGGGTGCCATGTCTGCATGGTGTAAGTGACTTTGGCTGCCACCCACCGTGTCTGCATGGGGTGTCTCCCTCTCCAGCCGTGGGGCACCCTGGCTCCACCCACCAAGGCCTCTCTCCCACTGTTTTACAAAAGACCCAATAGAAAAATGGACACAAGATTTGAACAGACACGTTTCAAAAGAAAATATGCAAATGCTAGCAAGTACATTAAAAGATGATCAACGTCACTAATATTAGGGAAACACAAACTGGCCCACAATAACATACCATTTATACACACTGTAATGACTAGACTCAAACAAATGGACAGTGACACTAGGTGTGGTGGTACATCCCTGAAACCCCAGCACTTGGGAGCCGGCAGCAGGAGCTTGAATTTGAGGCCAGCCTAAGCTACCCAGTGAAACTCTGTCTCAAAAAATTAAGGGTTTGAGATATAGCTCAGTGGTAGACTGTTTGTCTAGTGTATGCAGGCCTTGCGTTCAGTCTCTATCAGGACACACACATATATTCACACAAACACATAATTGGTTAGAATGAAAAAAAAAGGGGGGGTGGCTGGGATGAGGCTCTCGTTTCTTATTGATGGGGAATAGAAAATGAGATGAACAACCAGGGCTGGAGAGATGACTCTGCAGTTAAGAGCACTGGCTGTTCTTCCAGAGGACTGGAGTTCAAGTCTCAGCACCCACATGGCAGCTCACAACTGTCTGTAACTCCAGTTCCAGGAGATCTGGCACCCTCACACAGACATACATGCAGGCAAAACACCAATGCACATAAAAAATAAATACATCTTAAAAAAGAAAATGAGATAACCATTTTAGAAAACAGTTTGGCAGTCTATCCAATAAAGTTAAACATACATCTTCCCTGTGGCCTGGTAATTTTGCTCCTAGATTTTCACGCTAGAAAATTCAAAAGATACATGGTTGTTTATGAGAGATTGTAGCATGAAGAAGGTCCTAGGGGATAAAGATGTTCCCAGGCTTACCTAGGGTAGAGTAACTAAACTGTACAATTAAAAATGATTTGTTGTTGCATATAAATTATACCTCAATAAAAAAGAATTTTTTTAAAAAGGACTTACCTAGAAAATTGTGCATTTAACACACCTGTGGGTTTCAGACATACTAGGAAGAACTTCACCACAAAATTTCTGCTAAGAGTATAATCTTGGGATGATCATAAAGAGCCAAAGAAAACAAAAATTTACTCGATGTAAACTAAGAAAGTTGGCGGTGCCATGTCTGGGGTTTTTCAAATGACTAATTTGAAAACAGCTGACAGCAACAAAAGCTTATTTTTGTTGATAAATGTAATACAAACTCAAGAATATAAACACAAAGATTGTCTCTTCTTAAGAGATACTTACAAAAGTAATTGGGACTATTATGGTAATTATCATCAGCATGCTGAGTGCTGTTAAGGCGAGTTACATAATTCAGAATCTGGAGAGCCCTGATTGTTATGGAAAGCATTACATTTCACCGTGTTGTTTTCTTTGCTATTATAAACACAAGGAGCTTCTCTTTCAAAATAAAGTGGGAAGGAAACAAGGCGTTCAAAAAATAGAAAGTATAAAAATGGAAAGGGAGATTGACTACGTCTGTGACAGAAATCAGTCAATAAAATGTTATTAAGTTCCCAAGCTAAATTAAAAAGCCTTCCTAGAAAAAGAAAATAGTAAGGACTGCAGACTAGATGGTATCTCAGATTGCGCCTGGTAGAATCATATTCGTCTAGGAGAAATGACCTTGAAAAAAAAAGATGTTGCATAGGTAGGTTTAATGACTTTTGTGTTGACTGTGGGGGATGGCTACTCTTTCACCAAGATACCGCATGAGGCCGAAACGTGCATAGCACACATTCCCTTTTCTTTAGATGGTACTTTGGATTTTTCAAGTTGTGCGTGTACACCAAATGGCAACCAAGGCACGACTGTTTGACATAATGCATCTGATATTCATTGGATACTTGCTAATTCCTGCTTTGGTGAGGGCATTACCAAACTGTGAAGCGTAGTCTTCCCCTGTGGGAAAAGGACCTTCACATCTAGTTAGGGGAAGATTGTAGGAAAGCAAGCGAAGGTTTTGATGCAGGTCTAAAGAGATGTCCCAGGTCACGCATACACAATTTGAAGAGAACATCCGTGGTTGGTATTTGAGGATGATGTTGTTCGTTTCTCATTTTTGCTATTACTCAACCTTCACATGCTGACAATTTCATTAACTTTCTTCTTACATTTTATTTGATTCAATTAAAATTTTTGTTAATATAATGCATGGTATTTGTTAGGTCTCAGACTCAGGACAAGTCTCACTTGGTACCTGGGGCTCCTTTCAGCTCTCTCAGCACTACTCAGTACCTGTGCCTCCTCCCTGCACTCCGTGCACTCTGCCCCCTACCCTAAACCTCGCCCTTGACCTTGATCTCTAAATAACTCAGCCATTTTGGCTGCTCTGCTCTCTTGGCCCAGGCCATCTCTTTTGGTTGGTGGCTTCTCTCCTGCTCTCCCTTCCCCTCTTTCCTCTCATGGTCCAGTTTAGTCTGCTGGCCATGTTCAGCCTGGATTCTTCCCTCTGCCTGCTTTCTCTCTTTTATCTGTAATAAAAATCTTCTCCATACTTTGTAGCTAGTCTTTCTCTGTCCTGCCTGCCAGCTCCCAAATCACAACAAGGAGACTTATTATTAATTAATGAACGCTCAGCCAATAGCTTAGGCTTGTTTCTAACTAGCTCTTATAACATATATTAACCCATTTCTATCAACCTACTTTTTGTCTCCTGGCTTTATTACCTTTACTCTGTACTGCCCATGCTGCTTCCTGTCTGTTTGGCTGGAGACTCTCCACATTTCTACCCTTTTTCCTAGAATCCTCTCTGCCCCCCAAATCCTGCCTAGCTATTGGCCATTCAACTTTTTATTAAACCAAGCCGAGTGACAACTCCTCACAGTGCACAGAAAGATTATTCCACAACAATGCTTCTCCTTTTATTCCATTTTTTCATTTAGTACTATTTCTTTAATTAAAAATTTTTAAAAAATTATTTATTTTGTTTTATGTGTATAGGTGTTTTGCCTGAATCTATATATGTGCACCATGTGTGTGCCTGGTACCCTCAGAAGTTACAAGAGAGTGTCAGATCCCCTGGAAGTGGAGTTACAAGTTGTTTTGAACCACCAGATGGGTGCTTGTGAATTGAACTTAGGTCCTAGCAACAGGAGGTCTTAACTGCTGAGTCATCTCTCTTCCCCTAATTTATTTTTAATTTTGTGTATGCATATATGTGGGTATGTATTTGTGTAAGTATGGTTTATGCGGGTATACATGTGTTTATCTATGTGTGGTATATATGGGTACATGTAGCTCTGTGTGTGGTATATATGGGTACATGTAGCTCTGTATGCCAAGAGACTAGATGGCTTCAGGTGTCTTCCTCTTTCACTCTGCCTTGTTCTTTTGAGGCAGGGTCTCTCTCAGAATCTGGAGCTCCCAGCTGTTTGGTTTTTTTTTTTTTTCTTCTACACTGAAAACCGGTAAGGTGCAGTGATACTCTCGTCCTTACCTCCCTCAGTGCTGGTTTATAGGCCTGTTGTTGGGTCTCAAACTCCAAAGGGCTGTGCATATGGCTAGAAATGACAAATCTTGGCTCAGCTCACAGCAGACTATAGGATTGCTGGTGGATACTTTCAGCATTCTGCAGGAACCCTGAAATAGGTTTCTGTCTTCAAGAAAGAGCCACTTGCCTATCTCTCCTTCCTCTGGCAGATTAGGCATCTTGCTCCCTATTGACATAGACCAAAGCCAATGCTAATGTCCATACTCTTCCAGTCTGTATTCACTTGTGCTTGTGATACATCTTAAAGGCCCTGCTGGCCTCCTGGCCCTTCTCACCTCCCCCTCTCCTTCTCCACTAAACTATCTTTTCTAGATTACACCTCACTTCCTGCTCTTTTTAAAATGATAAGAATCCCTTCATTCTCTCTCTCGCTACTCTCTGCTATTCTCACTTCTCTCACAGACAGACATGGTACTCTCCAATCTGCTTTCTTTTCCTCTCTGCTCTGGACTCTTTCAGATGCCCCTGGATGTTCTCTCTCTCATACCTACAATAGAAACCTTTCCACCAAATCATGGACAGACATCTTGGTGATTCCCTTACTGTGCCCTTGCTTATAGTAGTTAGACAGGGGTGTGGTCTGAACTCTGGTTCCATGTTTGTGCAGCCAGCACTCTTAACTTCAGAGCGATCTCTCCAGTGTCCCCATTTCCTGAGCAGTAAGTGAAAACACTGGAAGCTTTGTCACCTGAACATCAGATTCTCTCTAATCCATATCTTTGGTCCACTTTCTAAGGCCTCTAAGTCAATCACTTTCAACTATGGCTAATCCTTCCATAACTGTCTACATTTCTCCATGTACTTGTTTTGGATTTTGTTGGCTGGTTTTCTTCTCTAGAACATGAATGTAACACTTTTCCATGACCCTTCACCCACACACACTCTCCCTCTTCATATATATAGAGAGAGCTCATATAACTCAACGTGCCTAGTAGTTTCAGGACCTATTTAATCAAAGCCATATCTAGGATTTGGGGTGTTACTCTGTGTATTGGGATTTCACTGTTCTTCAACTATAGCTTTTTGTTCTGTAATGAGCTGCTTCTGTCTTTGCCTCTTTCTTATTTACATATCTTGGTTTGAATGGACCTCTTGCTCAATTTCCTGTGTGCTCCAAAGTTCTATAAAACACTTTCCAAACTAGACCAGCATTGCTCCTAATTTGATTTTATTTTTTATTAATTAATCTTATTCCAAGACAACGTCATACATGTGTATAATGCATTCTATTTATTCTCATTTCCCCCCATTCCCACCAACCTCCCCCTTTCCTTACATCTCTCTTTTTCAGATTTATGTCTGTTTTATTCATTTTGTGACAAACTGTGCTTAACTAGGGTTGTCTACATGGTCACTAGTTTGGAGATATCCATTGGAATATAGTGGGCTCACTGGTGCATAGAAAATTGAAGGAAATAACTCTCTGTCCTCCGGATTCTACCTCTAACCCATGTTCAGCTGGGAGTGCTGAGCCCCTGAGCCCCTCCCTCATCCAGCCCGACTGTTGATGGGTCACTGTGGTACAGACTTAGTGCAGACAACCACACCCACTGTGGGTTCATAATTGCAATTGTTCTCTCTAGCACATTCTTCTGTCTATACTTCACTGTGAGTCAGGAGAAACTCCCATAACGTACAGAAGACCTTAAGAAAACTGGGCCACTTACCTACTTAACTGGGTGCATTAATTCCCAAGGTGAAATAAATTGTAGGAGGTGAAAGAATGGAAGTATAAGGTGCTCAGGACTGCCAACCATCCACTCTCCTCTTGAGATACACCTATTGTCTATCAGTTTCCGTGGTCATCTGTATACATGTTAATACAATTTAATTGTTTTCTATTTTTAGAAATAAATACTTTCCTCTTGCTTCCAAAGGATTGCCTTGTGGATCTTTAGGGGACTGTGTGTTTCACTTCATTAAGGACTAATTAGATGGTCAGTGATGAGATCTTAAACCAAGGGAATGAAGAAGGCGACATTAACAAAGAAGCTTGAGGGAAATAGACTTGACAGGACATGATCACCAACTACACGTGGGAGGTGTGGTTAGAACAAATGCACAAATAGGTGCATTGTCCAACTATTAAAGAAAAGAAACATTTACATCCCATCTTCCCTAGAAGTTCTTCAGGTAGGAATCAGGCTATAATTTATATTTTTCTCCTTTGTGCTGGCCTCAGATGGTTGCCTTCGGGTACAATTTCTCTGTAAAGACTTACTTGTAAATCTCATATCTTAGGATTTTGTAAACAGCACTGGTCCAACCCCTGTAAGTTGCCTGACCAGGTTGGCAGATGGAATCCTGGGACTTGGGGGCTTCTGAGTCTCAAAGACTTCTTCTAAGAGGTAGCCTATAGAGGCAAGTGGGGAATGGTGGCAGAAGACTTTACCCAATATAACAGCTTTCTCTTGTCTTGAATGTTGGTGTGGTGATCTGAATGAAAATGCACCCCCCCACCCCCAGCCTCATAAGGAGTGGCATTAGGAGGCGTGGTCTTGTTGAAGTAGGTGTGGCCTTGTCAGAGGGCTTGTCACTGGGGGTTGGGTTTTGAGGTTTTCAGATACTCAAGCCAGGCCCAGTCTCTCTCTCTCTCTCTCTCTCTCTCTCTCTCTCTCTCTCTCTCTCCCTCTTCCTGCAGCCTTCAGATCCAGATCCAGAACTCTCAGCACCATGTCCGCCTGCACTCCTCCATGCTTCCCTCCATGATGTGAATGGACTAAATCTCTGAACTTTACTCCAGCCCTCAATGAAGTGTTTTCCTTTATAATAGTTGCTGTGGTCATAGTGTCTCTTCAAAGCAATAGAAATTCTAAGACAGTTGGAATCACCTCTCTTCACACCTCTTTCATTCCAGAAAGGTAAAAGAGAAAAACAATAAAAAGCAACTAGCCATCCATTTGGCTTACTCACAGCAAGGTTGGTCCACTGTATACCCCTCCAAAGGCATCTTTGTCTATAGCTGTCAGGAATTTATTCTTGTTTAGGTAACTAGACAGAATGAGAGAGAGAGAGAGAGAGAGAGAGAGAGAGAGAGAGAGAGAGAGAGAGAGAATATGAATCAGGCAAACTTAAGCCATCACATAACATTAGAATAAATACCAAAATAAAATGTAATCAAGGTCGTATTAATTTTGAAGACACTTTACATTCTTCTGACTTAAGCACCATTCTTGGTGACAGGAATGCCAAGTTTCATTGTGGCAGGAATCTTTGAAAATTAATGATGTTTAGGGTCTAGTTTGCATCTGTACATTTTATCAAAGTTGCCCAAATTGCCTATTTCTTGGCAATCATTTTTTTCTACTTTGGCTCAAATTTTGCTTTTCAAAATTGACCATTATTCCCATATGTCTTTGAAGCTGGAACTTAACTAAGAGGTGGGATGGGGATGGTAAGGGTGGTGGTGGGTGGTAGGGATAGCCAGAGACTCAGTTCTTTTCTTGGAGCAGAGTGGCCAGATTTAGTAAGTTAAAATACATGATGCCAGTTTAATTCGAATTACAGACAAGCGCTCAATAATTTTCAAGCATAAATATTTCCCATGCAATTTATCTGAAATTCAGATTTAATTGAATGGCATGCATTTTATCCAACAGCACTAGTTTTGGTGTAGGGATATTTATGTAAATAAGATTACAGCATATACCTTTTGTGAAAAGTGATGGGTATGTTGATCTTTCCCTTTTTCCAACACATTGGTCATTTGAAAGGATAATATTTCTTAGGCAATTTAAGTCACAAAGTGTTTTTGAAATAAAATTTCCTCCAAATGAACAAAAGCACCCAAGGATTTTGAAATTGGCCCTTCTCTCCCCCTATAGGTTTTTTTAGAGAGTAAAGTTATCTAAAATGAAGTAAAGTATATCTGTCTTTGTTATAAAGACCCCAATTTAAACATTTACATTAACTCACAGCATAGTGTAGGCAATTTATTCTAGTGAGTGGCCATGGCTTGATGCGAACTAAGCACAGTGGAGACGCTTGGGGAGGTCTACTTAATTATAGATAATCCTTCCTCTATTATATCAGTGGGCTTTGCTCTACAGGATGGCACGTGCTTAAGGACGATGGCTAATAATAGTAGAGTAATTGAAGACTTTCAGTCAGAATTCTTTCTCCAGAGCTTTCATCAAGAAAGGTCCCTCTAGTTAATTGGATCCGGGTGTGTCTTTGCTGGAGTGGCGTGGGTAGGAATAGAACAATCCACCACCAGTGCTGAAGAGTTTGATCACCCTCCTCTCTCTGGGCAGGCTAAGAGATTTAACAAACAAGTACTGGGATTACAAGCAATGACATGAGGTCTTACACATGTGAATACGGTTTAGAGCCTTTCAATTATTTTTTAAAATAGAGGCCAGGGACTATTCATCTAAAGCTGCACTACGTTGCCCTCTACTCTCTATTTCCGCCTGACATTACCAGAATTTTCTAGTACCTAGTTTATTTTCTTACTGGAATGTTATGTTATTTCAACAAGAATGGAAGTTCTGTGCCTTATTTCCTGCTGTGTACCCACTGCTAACTTCAGGGCTCCATAAGTACTTACTGGGTGGGAATTGGGAAGGAGCAAACAAACAAACAAATAAATATATCTTTCCTTCAAGATAGTGACACTGATACTTTCAAACTTTGAGGGTGACACACAGGACTATTTAAAGAAAAAAAATAATGAAAACTAAAAGAAGACTTATCATATGATGTGGTGGCTTTGGGGAAATCGGCCTTCCTGATGGCAGCTCATTTACAAAGAATGGCCCTCACATGGCCTCTTTAAATAGTGGCTGAGTACACAGCTTCTGGAGTGTGTTTAATAGTTCTGTGTTATAACAAAATGATGGATACAATCAGTGTAAAAAGAGAAATGGATTATGTCTGTTCACAGTCATGGAGATGAGTTGATTGCGTTCTTTTGGGGTCTGTGGTACCATGGCTCACCATCGTAGGAGCATGAAGCAGAGGAAGCTGCTTTTCTCATGGTGGCTGAGAAGCCAATAACAGAGGAAAAAAAAGGGCCTGGTACCATATCCCCTTCAAAGGAATGTCCCCAATGACCCAACTTCCCCTCACTAATCTTCTTAAAAGTTCTA